>CM053027.1:261309750-261336398 GCA_028564925.1 Lithobates sylvaticus | reverse complement strand
GTGGGAGGGAATGTCCCCCCTCCCGGATATAAATTGGGAAATTGGGAAAGCATTTTATCACACCAATCTTGGTGTGGTCAGATGCTTTGAGGGCAGAGGAAAGATCTAGGGTCTAATAGACCCCAATTTTTTCAAAAAAAGAGTACCTGTCACTGCCTATTGCTATCATAGGGGATATTTACATTCCCTGAGATAACAATAAAAATCATAACAAAGAAAAAAAATGGAAGGAACAGTTTAAAAATAAAATAAAAAAGCTAAATAAATAAAAAAAAAACAAAAAAACAAAAAAAAAAGCACCCCTGCCCCCCCTTCTCTTGCGCAAAGGCGTACACAAGCGTTGGTCTGGCGTCATATGTAAACAGCAATTGCACCATGCATGTGAGGTATCACCGCGAAGGTCAGATCGAGGGCAGTAATTTTAGCAGTAGACCTCCTCCGTGAATCTAATGTGGTATCATGTAAAGGCTTTTAAAGGCTTTTAAAAATGTATGTAGTTTGTCGCCACTGCGTGTTTGTGCGCAATTTTAAAGCATGTCGTGTTTGGTATCCATGTACTCGGCCTAAGATCATATTTTTTTTATTTCATCAAAAATTTGAGCAATATAGTGTGTTTTAGTGCATTAAAATAAAAAAAAGTGTATTTTTTCCACAAAAAATCCGTTTGAAAAATCGCTGCGCAAATACTGTGTGGAAAAAAAAAATGCAACACCCACCATTTTAATCTGTAGGGCCTTTGCTTTAACAATATATATAGTGTTTGGGGGTTCAACGTAATTTTCTTGCAAAAAAAAAATATGTTTTCATGTAAACAAAAAGTGTCAGAAAGGGCTTTGTCTACAAGTGGTTAGAAGAGTGGGTGACGTGTGACATAGGCTTCTAAATGTTGTGCATAAAATGCCAGGACAGTTCAAACCCCCCCCAAATGACCCCATTTTGGAAAGTAGACACCCCAAGCTATTTGATGAGAGCAATGTTGAGCCCATTAAATATTTTTTTTTTTTGTCCCAAGAGATTGAATAATGAAAAAAAAAATATATATATATTTTTTTTTACAAAAAGTTGTCACTAAATGATATATTGCTCAAACATGCCATGGGCATATGTGGAAATACACCCCAAAATACATTCTGTTGCTTCTCCTGAGTACGGGGATACCACATGTGTGGGACTTTTTGGGAGCCTAGCTGCGTACGGAACCCCAAAAACCAAGCACCGCCTTCAGGCTTTCTAAGGGTGTAATTTTTTTATTTCACTTCTCACTGCCAATCACAGTTTCGGAGGCCATGGAATGCCCAGATGGGATAAAACCCCCCAAAATGACCCCATTTTGGAAAGTAGACACCCCAAGCTATTTGATGAGAGGTATGGTGAGTATTTTGCAGATCTCGCTTTTTGTCACAAAGTTTTGAAAATTGAAAAAAAGAAAAAAAAAAATTTTTTTTTCTTTACTTTCTTCATTTTCAAAAACAAATGAGAGCTGTAAAATACTCACCATGCCTCTCAACAAATAGCTTGGGGTGTCTACTTTCCAAAATGGGGTCATTTGGGGGGGGTTTGTGCTATTTTGGCATTTTATGGCCTTCGAAACGGTGATAGGTAGTGAGGAGAGAAATCAAAAATTTGCACCCTTAGAAATCCTGAAGGCGGTGCTTGGGTTTCGGGGCCCCGTACGCGGCTAGGCTCCCAAAAAGTCCCACACATGTGGTATCCCCATACTCAGGAGAAGCAGCAAAATGTATTTTGGGGTGCAATTCCACATATAACTATGGCATGTGTGAGCAATATATCATTTAGTGACAACTTTTTGAAAAAAAAAAAAAATCTTTTTTATTTTTGTCTTTATTCAATCACTTGGGACTAAAAAAAAAAATATTCAATGGGCTCAACATGCCTCTCAGCAAATAGCTTGGGGTGTCTACTTTCCAAAATGGGGTCATTTGGGGGGGTTTTGTACTTCTCTGCCATTTTAGCACCTCAAGAAATGAAATAGGCAGTCATAAATTAAAAGTGGTGTAAATTCCAGAAAATGTACTCTAGTTTGTAGACGCTATAACTTTTGCGCAAACCAATAAATATACGCTTATTGGCATTTTTTTTACTAAAGACATGTGGCTGAATACATTTTGGCCCAAATGTTTGACTAAAATTGAGTTTATTACATTTTTTTTATAACAAAAAGTAGAAAATCTCTTTTTTTTTCAAAATTTTCGCTCTTTTTCCATTTATATCGCAAAAAATAAAAATCACAGAGGCAATCAAATACCATCAAAAGAAAGCTCTATTTGTGGGAAGAAAAGGACGCAAATTTCGTTTGGTTACAAAATTGCATGACCGCGCAATTACCAGTTAAAGTAGTGCAGTGCGAAATTGAAAAAAGACCTCTGGTCCTTTGGCTGCCAAATGGTCCGGGGCTGAAGTGGTTAATATACATACCAGACCCGAAGGGCCTGGTATGGATTTTGGGGGTGACATCCACCCCTTTTTTTTTTTTGGGGGGCATTTTTATCTATATTGCCGGTATCCGACATACATTACAGCAGCAAGCATTTTTAGATGATTTTTTTTCCTTTAGAACTGACCACAGTGTGCTCTCCTGCTTAGTCTGGTCAGTTTTTAATAGGAAGGCAGAGGAACTGCCAGGGATTTCACACAAAGGAAACAATGCAAAGAGAACAGGATACTTTTTCATGCAAGTACATGATACAGCAGGCACGCATCAGGAATATGAAATTATGGGTTTAGATATTCTTTAAATATTGTAAACCATCTACAAAATAATGTTGATTTTATTTTTTATTATAGTTGCACAAGAAACATAGGCATGTTAGCGTTCCCGAGTAGCAGAAAGCTGGCAACTAGTGATGAAACTAACATAGGCATAGGGTTTGATACAGTTCTGCATACTGCACTGAAGTTCGAACATAAATCGAACTCCATTGAATTTAATAAGAGTTGAATCTTTAAAATCAATTCTGTCCATTTTCAAGGCTATTAGACATGGGCTTGTCAAACAAAGTGCATGTTGAACTGGGCACTGCCAGGAGGGACATGCACAAAAGCAAAAAAATATGTAATAACCAATGTTCAGTGTCAATGGCAGTATTAAAATACACAAAACCTTTAAATAAGATGTTTGGGTATGTCTTTAATCTGTGTATAGTGTTATATAACAATTTTGATGGAGAGCTTCAGTAACACAATATTCTGGCACCACATACTTTGGGTATTTTTTTTAAACAATTTTTAAAAAAGAATTTATATATTTTTTATTACTTTTTTTACTTTTTGCAAGAGATTTTTTTTTCATTGTGTAGCAGTAACAGGCCTGAAGTAAGCAATAGAAGTAGCAAACACAACAGATCTAAAATCTATCAAAAGAAATACACTTCGGAAAAATTTAAGCTAAATCCATCAACTTGGTTACAGTTGCAAAAAAAGAGGCAAAACAAGTTTCATAGCATAGCTTGTGATCTTCTTTTCAGTACCACTCTGTATTTTGTACAAAGTAAATAAAATGTCAAACACCTCAAGACTACAAACTCACATTGCATAGATGAGGCAGTTGTTATGACAAATTAAAAAATGACAGTGCTATGTTGCATATAGGGGTTGATTTACTAAAGGCAAAATTGCTGTTCACTTTGCATGGGAAGCTGCACTTTGCAAGGGAATTTGTTCCTGAGCTCGGTGAATGTGGTGAAAATTCATTTTGCTTAGAATACCCACTCAGATGCAAGGAAAATAAAAAAACTGCATTTTTGCTTGCACATTATTGGATTATGGAAATCAGCAGAGCTTCATATCGTTTACTAAGCTCTGGGGAAAATTCCCTTGCAAAGTGCAGCTTCCCATGCAAAGTGAACAGCCTATTTGTCTCTAGTAAATCAATCCCATTGCACACTGGCTGGAGACCGGGATGCCTGTGACATGTTTCATGTGGTCAAGTGACATAGAATCATTAGCTTTAACCGCTTCCCGACCGCCCACTGCATATATACGTCAGCAGAATGGCACGGCCAGGCAAAACCACGTACCGGTACGTGGCCCTTTAAATGCCTGGCCGTGGGTCGCGCGCGCGCCACCAGCGGCGCGCTCGCGACCCGGTCGGGAGCTCCGTGACCCCAGCCACGGGACCATCGATCGTCGCTGGTGTCCCGCGATCAGGTCACAGAGCTGAAGAACGGGGAGAAGTCTGTGTAAACAAACCTCTCCCCACGCTTTCTACTCTGCCTGTCATTGATCGGCTGTTCCCTGTCATCGGGAAAGCCGATCAATGGAGTCAGACGTCAGCCCCGCCCCCTAATGTAAAAAAACACACACGTCACAGCCCATAACCCCTCCCCTCCCCCTAGTGGTTAACTCTTTCACTGCATGTGTCATTTATACAGGAATCAATGCATTTAAATAGCATTGATTGCTGTATAAATGACAATGGTCCCAAAAATGTGTCAAAAATGTCCGATGTGTCCGCCATAATGTCGCAGTCACAATAAAAATCACTGATCTCCGCCATTACTAGTAAAAAAAAAAAAATATTAATAAAAATGCTATAAAACTATCCTCTATTTTGTAAACGCTATAACTTTTGCGCAAACCAATCAATAATCGCCAATTGCGATTTTTTTTTTTACCAAAAATATGTAGAAGAATACGTATCGGCCTAAACTGAGGAAAAAATATGTTTTTTTATATATTTTTTGGGGATATTTATAATAGCAAGCAAATAATATTGCATTTTTTTCAAAATTGTCGCTCTATTTTTGTTTATAGCGCAAATATAAAAAACGCAGGGGCGATCAAATACCACCAAAAGAAAGCTCTATTTGTGGGAAAAAAAGGACGCCAATTTTGTTTGGGAGCCACGTCGCACGACCGTGCAATTGTCAGTTAAAGCGACGCAGTGCCGAATCGCAAAAAGGGGCCTGGTCCTTTGGCTGCCAATTGGTCCGGGGCTGAAGTGGTTAACTTGATAGTAGAGGGCAGGAATGGCCTTTTGGGTAAAAATAAATGGTGGCCAGAAACTTACCACTGTTGCACAGCACAGGCTACAAGGTTGCAAAAAGGGGCAGACTCCATTAGCTGGACAGAAGCAGATGTAAACCTGGGTTCACATATTCTGCGGCCGTGGTTCACAGCATGAAGTCTGTCCACATGGCCACGTCATTGATTAACAGATCCCTGTGAATCAATGAACTACAAGTACCATTATGACAAAATGTAAGGTGAGCAGCGCTGATCCACACACCAAATATGTCTACTTAACCACTTCAGCCCCGGACCAATTTGCAGCTAAAGGACCAGGCCCCTTTTTGCAATTCGGCACTGCGTCGCTTTAACTAACAATTGCGCGGTCATGCGACGTGGCTCCAAAACAAAATTGGCGTCCTTTTTTTCCCACAAATAGAGATTTCTTTTGGTGGTATTTGATCGCCCCTGCGGTTTTAATTTTTTGCGCTATAAACAAAAATAGAGCGACAATTTTGAAAAAAATGCAATATTTTTTACTTTTTGCTATAATAAATATCCCCAAAAAATATATAAAAAAACATTTTTTTTTCCTCAGTTTAGGCCGATACGTATTCTTCTACATATTTTTGGTAAAAAAAATCGCAATTAGCGATTATTGATTAGTTTGCGCAAAAGTTATAGCGTTTACAAAATAGGGGATCGTTTTATAGCATTTTTATTAATATTTTTTTTTTATTAGTAATGGCGGCGATGTGGCGGACACATCGGACATTTTTGACACATTTTTGGGACATTTGTCATTTATACAGCAATCAGTGCTATTTAAATAGCACTGATTCCTATGTAAATGACAGTTGTAGTTAGGGGGTTAACCACTAGGGGGCGGGGAGGAGTCAGTGTGACGTGTTGTGTTTTTTTTTACAGTAGGGGGCGTGGCTGTACGTGTGACGTCATTGATCGGCGTTCCCGATGACAGGGAACCGCCGATCACTGACAGTCAGTGTAGGAAGCGCGGGGAGAGGTTTGTTTACATAGACCTCTCCCCGTTCTTCCGCTCCGTAACCCGATCGCGGGATACCAGCGACGATCGGGTCCGCTGGTCCCGCGGCCGGGGTCACGGAGCTCCCGACCGGGTCGCGAGCGCGCCGCTAGCGGCGCGCGCGCGACCCACGGGCTGGCACATGCACGATCACGTACAGGTACGTGATTCTGCCTGCCCGAGCCATTCTGCTGACGTATATATGCAGTGGCCGGTCGGGAAGCGGTTAATTCATGAATAATGTGTAAATCATCTACTAAAAAAATGCATATACTAGTGCAAACATATATCATAAAGTGCTATTAAGCTGTGCCAAATATTAAGAATTTCTATATATACAGTGCCTTGAAAAAGTATTCATACCTCTTGACATTTTCCACATTTTGTCATGTTAAAACCAAAAACATAAATGTATTTTATTGGGATTTTATGTGATAGACCAACACAAAGTGGCACATATTTGTGAAGTGGAAGGAAAATGATAAATGATTTTCAATTTTTTTTACAAATAAATATCTGAAAAGTGTGGCGTTCATTTGTATTCAGCCCCCTTTACTCTGATACCCCTATCTAAAATCTAGGTATTGCAGCTCATTCATCTCCGGTCTACTCACGGACCGCAAGTACGATTCATTATGCATGGGAATGTCAGCGTCCTTGCCCCACCCTATCCATTTAGTCATGTGACGTCCTCATGGAGACGAACAAGCTAAATAACCTAGCGTGTAAACCTAGTGTCGGGAGGACACTCGTGACATGTGAGTGGAATATTTGTGATTTTAATAAAAGCCTGTTCACACGATTTGAGCTTCCTTTTTATTTTTACTTTTCCTGCATTGAGCACTGTGGCTGGGGACAGATAATGCAGATGGGATTCTGACTCGAGGAGTGCATACAGTGGTCGTTGGGAATAATTGGGCATTTGTGCTGGTTTATAATCTGACCAGGCTGGTGTTCTGGTGAGTTTATTTAGTGAGAGTGGTGACGGAATCACATTTGAGTGCTGCATTGCAGTGGACTCATATTGCTTTTTGGACACCATACACAATTTTTAAAGATTGGGGTCTTTACTTTGAGTTAATTTTTTACCTTTTCCAAAAACTTTTTTTTGCCATTTTTTCTTTTGCTCCAGTTTTTGAAGATGTCATAATTGGACTATAGCACTTTATATATATTCTATGGATGTTTGGACCTTCTTGACATTCACAGCATTGCATGTTGTTTTCTATACTGCACTTTGATTTGCACTAAGCACTTTTGATATTGTTTGTGCATTGTCTATACCTGTACAGAAATTCTTATTATTTGGCACAGCACAATAGCACTTTATGATATATGTTTACACTAGCATATGCATTTATTTTAGTAGATGATTTACACATTTGTTAATTAAGTAGACACATTTGGTGTATGGATCAACGCTGCTCACCTTGCACTTTGCCCCAATGTTTTAATTGGTTACCAATTAATCAGGGCAGCAGCGATCTATCAGATTATTGCTTCATTTAGTCTATCCATCCATGGCGCTGTTACTTTAAGGCCCCTTTCACACTGAGGCGCTTTGAAGGCGCTAAAGTTCTAAAAATAGCGCCTGCAAAGTGCCTTCAAACAGCCACTGCTGTGTCTCCAGTGTGAAAGCCCGAGGCTTTCACACTGGAGTGGTGTGCTTGCAGGATGCTGAAAAATGTCCTGCAAGCCGCATCTTTGGAGCGCTGTAGGAGCAGTGTATTTACTGCTCCTAAAGCGCCCCTTCCCATTGAAAACAACCAGCACTCCAGGCGGTTTTAACCCTTTCGAACGCTCGCGGGGGGTAAAACTGTGGCCAAAAAGCACCGCTAAAATGACGGTTAAGCGGCGCTAAATATAGCGCCGCTTTACCGCCAGCGCGCCCAACGCCTAGGTGTGAAAGTAGCCTAATAGATAGTACAAGTACCATCAGCCTTTACGGCTGACAGCTTGTGGTTCTCAATGAACTACTAGGGTTTGATGAGTGCTCTTGGTAGTTCATTCAGCTTCTTGTCATTCAGTAACTGCCTGCATCTGAGGTATGAGCAGACAGCTACACAGAGTCTGCAGAAGGATTACATCTACAATCTGCTGAAAGGGGAATAAAAAAAAAAAAATTTTTTTTTATTCAGTCAACAAGTGCAACAAAAAAAAAAACTGTTGATCGTGTAAGAAATTTAGTTACCATTGTTCCCAATTTTCTTTCTGAACTACAGAACACATCCCAGAAGATGAGGAATACGAGAATATGATTTTGTTCATAGATAGTGATTACTGGATTAGCAAAAACAGCAGTTTTCACACATTTGATTGGCCAGACGTGGATGAGTTTTGGGCACACTACCCCTTTATTAAGTTATTTGACTTGGTTTACAGCAAACAGTATGATTGTAAGGGCCCATTCACACTAGGAATAGCTTGTGCGGTTCCTCTGCGATCTACATGCCATTCTGTGAAGTGCGAATTTAGCCCTACTCATTTTGAATGGGCTAAAATCACACTGCAACGTAAGTAGGGCATGCACTACTTTTTAAAACTTTTGTACCATGCGATCCAGTGCAGGCAAACGCACTGCGTTTGCAACCGGCATTTGGGGTGTCCTTAAATTTTCACTGACCCCCCCCCCCTGCAGCAGATCAAAAGGGCAGCATGATTAGAATGTGGTGCAGGAAGACGCGTGTGAATGCGGCTTTCCCACATTGCATTCTAGTGTGAACGGCCTCTTACAGATTTTTGATACATTTTTAGGCATTTTGCCAAGGCACCCCTGAAGCAACCTCAAGGCACCCTATTTGAAAAAGGTTGCCTTGACCCCTTCCTGTCTGCTCTAGCCGAATGACGGCTACAGCACAGACCTACTTTGCCAGGCGCCCTCTGTGAACAGCGACTCTTTGGAGCCCTCATTTCTATTACTAGCTGAGTACACGCCCTGTTTCCTGCCTCATGATCTTAGTGACAGACCGGCCCCTGACTAATCCATCAGCTGAGCTGCCTATCGTTTATGGCATGTAAGTGCTTTTAAAATAAAAAATACTTTATTAAACTATATCGCCTTCTCTGTGGCTCGTATTTGGGGGAGACATCTTTCACAGATATAAGGGTAATGAGTGCTGGATTGGCACTCTAAAGTGTAACATTTGGAGGATTACCACTCATTGATTGGAGTTCGAGCGATAATTAAATGGTCGTTTGGAGTGTGGTCTGGCTTGGAGAATCCTGGTTCATTGAGGAATCCTTTTCCTACTTTATATGCCTGAGTGTCACCTTGTGGCCAGGGATATCTGGTGAGCAGTTTGATGTGTCACTTCGGGTGAAGCATAGTTTATAAGAATTAAGCACATCCGCACTTTAGGAAGGCACGGTGTTGGAGCACAGTATACAAAGAATAACCTACACGATTATATATAAGGATTTTTTAATACATGTGTATCCGTATATTTTTCACCACAGATGTATATAGACATTTATTATTTTGACATATATGGTGGACAGTTTGATATTTTATTTATGGTCATGTGTTGATTATTATTCTATTGCATATCCATGTTTGATTGGGTATTTGAATGATTTTTCGCCCAATTTTTTTTATCATATTTTGCGTTATTAGTATTACACAAATCTTTTGGTGCAGCATTACATTATTGCATGTAATTTTATTTGGCACCGTGCTCATTTTTATATTTTTACTCTATGAGACTCGGCTGATCACAGATCAGAGTAAGGGGTCGATCCCGACACCTTATCTCGCGATCAGCTGTCAGCCAATAACAGCTGATCATGTGATGTAAATAGAGCCGGTAATCGGCTATTTAGCGTGATAGCTGATAGAGTGAGGAGGGAAAAAAAAGCCAATCACCAGTGGCTGTCAGAGGGACATCGGTCCCGATAAAGGTGAGCAGCCACTGAGTCATCTGTGCTCACCAATGCCCACCAGCGCCACCCATTAGTGCCCACAGTGTCACCTATCAATGCCCACAGTTCCACCTATCAGTGCCCACAATGCTACCTATCAATGTTACCAATCAGTGCCTCATCATCAGTGCTGCCTATCAGTGCCACCTATTAGTGCCCATCAGTGCCATCTATCAGTGCTACCTATCAGTGCTACCTATCAGTGCCCATCAGTGACACCCATCAGTGCCCATCAGTGACACCCATCAGTGCCCATCAGTGACACCTATCAGTGACACCTATCAGGGCCCATCAGTTCCGCCTCATCAGTGCCATCTTATCAGTGCCCAACAGTGCTGCCTTATCTGTGCCTATCAGTGCCGCCTTATCTGTGCCTATCAGTGCAGTCCATCAGTGCTGCCTATAGTGCAGCCTCATCAGCGCATATCAATGAAGGAGAAAAAATACCCGTTTGCAAAATTTTATAACAAACTATGAAACATGTTTTTTTTTTTTTTTCTAAATGTTCTGTCTTTTTTTGTTTGTTTAGCAAAAAATAAAAACCCCAGTGGTGATCAAATACCACCAAAATAAATCTCTATTTGTGTGAAAAAAATGATAAAAATGTAATTTGGGTACAGTGTAGCATGACCGCGCAATTGTCATTCAAAGTGTGATAGCGCTGAAAGCTGAAAATTGGCCTGGGCAGGAGGGGGTTTAAGTGCCCAGTAAGCAAGAGGTTAAGAATTATATGGCTGGAACAACTAACAATACAGTCAGAACAGCTTCAAAATCAATAGAGAGAGTTGCAACTAGGACAGGTTAGAGATCAGCAGAGGCAGCAGACAAGCATGATCAAAAAGGAGATGAATGAAGTCCTATATCAGAAAACAGTTTTAGTTGCAACCCAAGGTAGTGGGAAACAGGTACCAGAAATGCCTCCAGTCATCAAAAGAAAAAAAGATACTGCTTTACAGGATCTGATACAGACACAATAGTGAATCAGTGCACTGAGCTTGATTTAAGCCTTCTACTGATAGCTGTAGAGCTGCAGCATTACCATTCTGCAAGGCTACATATCCTTGCAATAGGTTTATTTAAATAGAAGCAAGCTGAAGCAGCAACTTCCATTATCCTTTATTTTACAAAGCAACAAACAAAGCACCGTGCATGATCCAAGACTGCACCCTAAGGCATGGCTTCCCTCCCACATCCTTGGAGGAGCAGTTATACATACATAAAACATGAATAGAAAACAACAAAATATATACAAGTATTGCAACAATATATAAACTATTTACAATATGTATACACACTGACATACATGTAAAAAATAAAACCATTTGACAGAAACAATAATTGTTGAACAATAATGCAGTCTGCCACTGCTTAATTAGCAGACACATGAATGTAGGTTAACCCTTCAAGGGCTGGAATTAGAAATCAAAAGCATTGATTACCTGATGAAGTGAGGAGAAAGATGAACAGAAGGAAGGAATACATTTTGCTGGCCAGCGTAGAAAAAGAAAGAAAATAGGAAAAAGTAAGAAGAAAAGTTCAAACAGCACAAAAAAATGTTTATACTGTGACACCTGTTACATATTCCCTGAAACTAAAGTTGTAACCCCCGTTATTGAGATGTCACCAGAACAGGAATAAAGCATAGCTCCCAACTGTCCCTGATTTTGAGGGACAATCCCTGATTTGAAACAAAGTCCCTCTGTCCTCCTTATTTGTCCCTCATTTTGGTCTGATCTATATAGTTGTATATAAAATAATTTTTTTATCTTTGATCTTCCTGAGCTAAACCTTTCATACAATTACTAAATTGCTGGATTTGTAAATGTCAAAAGCCAGTATAAATGAGTGGTTAAAAAAAGCACTTGGGTTTAACTAATCATTTGTTTTGTATAGTTCTCATTTAACCACTTACCAACCGCGTCATAGCCGAATGACGGCTACAGCGCGGCTCGATAACTAGTGACATGGGAGTACCACGGATCACGATAAATGGCCGCTGACAGCGGCTGTTTACCACGTGATTGTTCCGTCAAATGTTAACAAACCGACATCGTGTCCGGTTCCTCTCTCCCCTCTTTTTACCGATCGGTTCAGTATGAGCGGAGAGGGGAGAGATCAAGGGGCAGCAGCGCTGTGGTCTGGATCCATAGTGCCTACAGCGCTGATCTGTGCCCATTGCAGCCTCATCCAGCCATCCATGCTCAGCCCTCCCTCTGTCTTACTCATCCAGCCATCCACGCTCAGCCATCCATACGCAGTAAAACTCATGTATCCATCCATGCTTAGCCATCCATACTCAACAATACTCATCCATCCATCCATGCTCAGCCATCCATACTCAGAAATACTCATCCATCCATCCATGCTCAGCCATCCATACTCAGCAATACTCATCCATCCATGCTCAGCCATCCATACTCATCCATCCATCCACCCCATCCATACTCAGCCATACCCAGCCATACTCAATCATACCCAGCCGTACTCAGCCATACCCAGCAGTACCCAGCCATACTCAACCATACCTAGCCACACTCAACCATACCTAGCCATACTCATTCATGCTCAGTCACCCCATCCATAGTCAGCCATTCCCATTTATGGCTCAACCATGCTCAGCCATCACAATCCACGGCTCATCCATCCCCATTCATGCTCATCCATGTCACATCAGTTCTCATCCATGCCACATCCATGCCACTATAGTGCCTCACAAAAGTGTAATAGGTAGTCAAATTACATTTGGATTGTATGCCCCTAGAACACCTGACAGTGCTCCCTGCATGTTGGGCCTTTGTGTGTGGCCTGGCTGTGGAAAAGTCTCCCACATGTGGTATCGCCATACTCAGGAGGAGTAGGAGAATCTATTTTGGGTGTCATTTCTGATATGTACATGCTATGCATTAGAAATATTGTATAAATGGACAACTTTGTGTAAAAACAAAAAGGGAGTTTTCATTTTCTTTCCACATTTTCCAAAAACTTGTAGAAAAAAATGACATGTTCAAAAGACACATTATGCATCACAGATTATACGTTGGGGTGTTTTCTTTCCAAAATGGGGTAACTTTTGGGGTGTTTCCATTGTCCTGGTGCTCCAGGGCCTTCACAATTGTAAGAGGTAGTCAAGAAATGATATGTGTAATTTATGCTCCTAGAACGCCTGAAGGTGCTCCCTCAATGTTGGGCCTCTGTATGTGGCCATGCTGTGTAAAAGTCTCACACATGTGGTATCCCCGTACTTAAGAGGGGTAGCAGAATGTGTTTTGAGGTGTAATTTGTGGTATGTATGTGCTGTGTGTGAAAATAAAAAACAGCTAATATGACAATTTTGTTAAAAAAAAATCTTGATATTGCAAAGAATTTTGAGAAAAAATTACCACTTCAAAAAACTCACCATACCTCTTACTAAATACTTTGGGATGTCTACTTTCCAAAAAGGGGTAATTTGGGGGGTATTTGTACTTTCCTGGCTTGCTAGGGTCTTAAGAAATGAGATAGGTCGTCAGTACTTGTTGTGATCAATTTTCAGAGATTGGCACCATAGATTGGGGACTCTATAACTTTCACAAAGACCAAATAATATACACCAATTTGGGTTATTTTTACCAAAGATATGTAGCAGTATATTTTTTGGCCAAAATTTATAAAGTAAAATTACTAATTTGCCAATTTTTTCAACAGAAACAAAGAAAGATACTTTTTTTCTTAAAGAATTTTCAGTCTTTTTTCTTTTATAGCGCAAAAAATAAAAAACCCAGCAGTGATTAAATACCACCAAAGAAAGCTCTATTTATGTGAAAAAAGGGACACAAATTTAATATAGGTACAGTGTTGCATGACTGAGTAATTGTCATTCAAAATGTGAGAGCACCGAAAACTGAAAATTGGTATGGTTAGGAGGGGGGTTTAAGTGCCCATTGGGTAAGTGGTTAAGGGGGTGTGTCCTATGCCTACATAGTTTTGCTAATATGTGTCCCTCATTCTCATCTCAAAAAGTTGGGAGGTATGATAAAGGGGAAATCTTCCACTAATTCTGGTGCCCATGATGACAACCAGGGATTCCTTCACTTTGGGGAATTTCCTCTCACTTCCTGTTTTGGCTATGGGACAGAAAGAGAAGGGAAATCTCCCAGATGGAACACAGATGGTAAAAAAAATCTCACATGGGTTATAACCCTCCCTTACGCCATGGCAGCATACATGTGTTAGTAGCCTACTTCCACCGGCAGGACCAGTGCATAGCTATTAAGAGTTAACACCTACACAACAGACCATTCTATGTACATTGATAGGAACAAACTGGGTGGGTTCAGTATGCTGCCATGGATAGGCACCAGGAAAGGAAAATGATGGTAAATATGATACAATTTTTGGTTTTCCTGGTGCCTCCATGGCAGTATACATGTGGTAGATCAATAACTAGCTATCAGGGTGGGAAGCTTTAGCAAATTCTATTATAAGAAAGTGAGTAAGCTACTGGCTTCCTGCCAAATACAGCTGTAGTGAGGACTACTAAGCCCATGAGTAGTGTTGAAAGAAGGAGCCGTAATAAAACCTGATTGGCTCCCCTGCCTGTCATTTTGGCTGACATCTCTGTTGTGTCGGTGTTAACACTTTATAGCTATGCACTGGTCCTGTGGGAAGAAGTAGGCAGGGCTACTACCACATGTATGCTGCCATGGAGGCACCAAGACATTTTTTACCTTCAGTTCTACTTTAAAGCGGAGATCCGCCCCAAAAAAATAAAATTAAAACCAGCAGTTACACGTGCTGCAGCTGCTGGCTTTTAATAATAGGACACTTACCTGTCCTGGAGTCCAGCGAGTTCGCCACCGCAGCTGAAGTTTCCATCAGCTGTCGAGTGCTTCCACTGCCACAGGAGCCCCAGCCGTGACGTCAATAGCTTAGGCTCCTGGAGGTGGAAAAGGATACCTGCGCGTGCACAAAAAGTGCCAATTGCGGCACCGGAGGGGGGGGGGAATCAGATGAGCGGAAGTTCTACTTTTGAGTGAAACTCCACTTTAAAGAAAAAGAATACATTCTCAAAATCTTAACATATCAAGCATTGCTTCTCATTTCTCATGAACAATTTGCACAGTGCCAAGAGACAGCTGCCAACAGGACAAATGATCAGGATAAATAAATGTATAAACTGTTCACAGGCATTAAACATACATAGCCCTCAACTCATGTACTCAGGCAGGTAGAATGCTAACCAAAAAACATTGACCCACTAGCCATGCATAGGTCAATAGCACATAACATATAAGTGTCACAAACTCGCTTCAAATTCTTAGAAATACTGTATGCAGATGGGATTCATACCAGATGACTATGACCAACTATCAAATGCAGGTCATCCTGTAGGCCGAATAAACCACCAATCCAATTCTTTTGTTTTGTTTTTCACAGGAGCAGAAATATAATGAAGAATGAAGATACAGTGTTACTTGGAAGCAGACTGATTCCCCAAATTCTTAGTACACTTTCTGCAGTGAGCCAGCACAATTAACCATTGCATTTCATTGCATTTACACTCTGCATTCGATTTCTGCTCCTTTGAAAAAAAATAATTGGAGAATGCTTGTACAGCTTCTTGAGGACTAACTGATATTTACTATTGTTGCTGGTGAAGCAGTGGTTAGATGACTCCTTAACAACAAGTGGGGCATGAGGAGAAGCATTTTGATTTGGACACTATTTGATCAAAAGTTTTGGTAAGCCTTTGTCCAATTTGAGCAGGGATAATTGGGTGTCTTCTAGGGACATTGCACAGAAATTTTCAGAAAGGATTCTGATTGGGTTATTACTTGGTTTGTATCTCTGGTAAGCCTTTGTCCTATTTGAGTCCAAATGTTCAGATGCCTTAAAGAGACAGTACATGGAAATTTGGACGAAGGTTAAAACACTGTGTATGGTAAGTAGTTGAATATAGTGCAGGCCTTAGGGAAATAAACATGCTACACCATAATTTGTTTCTGTTTGGTTTGCATTCTTATTCTGGGGAGGATATATCATGGATGCTATGACATATAGGAACATTAACATCTGATCAAATAAAGTTTGTGTAAAAATGCTATTCTTACCTGCATCTGATAGTGGGTCATAGTCATCTGGTAAAAATCCCATCTGCATATTTCTAAGAATTGGAAGCGAGTTTGTGACACTTATATGTAATGCATTATTGACCTATGCATGGTTAATGGGTCAATATTTTTTACTGAGCTTTCTACCTGTACATGAGTTGAGAGCTATGTATGATTGATTTTTGTTAGCAGTTTATACATTTATTTATTTCTATTAAAATTTAAGTTACTACACCATTAGATTTCGCTCCTCATACAATATCATACTGTGATTTAGCAGAGATGGAGAAGGTTGAATACATTTGAGGAGACAAATCCTTACAGAGTTTACCTTGGTCCAGGTCTATTGAAAAACGTTGTATGACTCACTGTATGAGGGGTCAATGAATTTTGGTAAAATCGAGGGATAACGGTGGTAAAGGACTATATTGAGTTTGAAGATTTTAAGAAAACGTAAGAATATAACAGACCGTTGGCCACCTTTGCTATTGGAATAAGACCTCTCTTTGGCGTTCCTGATACATACTTTTGAATTTTGATATGATGTAAGTGCATTTTTATTTATTAAACCTTTCGGCTTTGCAGTTACGCTATGTGGAGTATTCTTTTATTTCATGTACCCTACTACTTATCCTGACCTAATTTGGTTGAGTTGGATTACTGAGTAGTATCTGTTAACAACCAACAAAGCTGGGTTCTAACCATTTGTTATACTGGGCTTTATATGAAAATTGTCCTCTTCCATGATGCCAGATTTTCCAATTTAATGAGCGTTCACTGACCACTCTTATTGGGGGTCAAAGGCACTCTGGTAAGCCTTGTAGGAGAGTAGATGGTGTGACCTTGGCTATCCTAGTATTCTTCCTACTGTCATCACGGCTTGTGGGACTGACATTTTTGACTGTTTATATCAGTCGCCACTAACCTATAATATCCCTTTGTTACCAGGGTAAATAATGAGCCTCTGGTCCACCATCTAAAGAAATATCCAGATAAAATAGGCATTAAACAAAAGACTGAATTATTTATTTCTGAAGATTGTTGAATTATATTGATAAAACACATAACTTATTTAATTTCTGTCTTAAAAAAAAATGCACCTTCAAGAGTTAACAAAGGCATTCATGTGCTAGTCTCAGAACTGTATGTCTGCAGTAAACACCTGTTTAAGGAATAATTTGCACCAGCAGTGGCATATGCAAGACAACGTACATGTTTATTAAATGTCCGTATTGGTAAAATGGGAGTATGGAAAAGAAACAAAATGGAAAAAAAGAAAAAGACAAATACATACATTCTCTCTTGCTGAGCTTTGATATACATCACCATAGCAACAGTGTTTCTCCAAGACTGGAAATTCCGCCAAAACATCTTGATGTCTACACATTTTGTGTGATGATGATAAAGGTAATTTTTTGCTATCCACTTAAACAGTTTGGCCGTTAAGAACACCTAAAAAGATGCAAAGAAAGTGAGAGGAACTAAACTCAAAGCAGCTGGAAACATGTGCTCTAGATTGATACCTTATTTCTCTGTAAGCGACTCCAGCTTTCCCCAGTTGACGGGGATTATACTACAATGTGCAGCTTTGCTGAGAATTGCTACAAATGGTGCAGTGAAGAAATAGAAAATATAATGGAATAAAAGTGATGATGAAATATCAAATCTTCAATGCCAACAAAATAACATTGTTTGGTGTAATTATAATAATTAAGGCACTTCTAATAATGTATTAGGATTTAACAAGTAGATAATGAAATCAGTTAAATTGTGCTGTTTAAATAATATTATCTATGTATTATCTATTTTATACTTGTGCAAATATGCTTCTTCCTTATGCCAATCATGACTAAATCTTATTGATGCCCAGGCCAAATTTAGTAGCATCAGCATGTGATGTTTATGAACTTGACAATAACTTTGTAACTCATTTTTATATCTTAATATTATAAAATATTATATTTAAGAACATCTAAGGTTTGTATTTGCTACAATGTATAAACAAAAAAAGCTGCTCTGTTTTTATTATATAGACTGACAAATGCACAGAAATATTTTTTCCCAATTTAAATTAACTTCTTATCATTTAACCACCTCAAGACCTAACACTTTCACCCCATTCCTGTCCAGACTATTTTTTTTTAGCTTTCAGTGCTCTCACAATTTAAATGACAATTACTCAGTCATGCAACACTATACTCAAATTCAATTTTTTCAATTTTTTTTAGAGCTTTCTTTGGTGTCATTCAATCACCACTGGGTTTTTTATTTTTTTCTATATAAGAAAAAAAAATCCTTTAGCTTCTGTTATGACATTTTGCAAATAAAAAAATCTTTCTTCAGAAATATAGGCCAAATGTATTAAGCTACATTTATTTGGTAAAAACAATCTAAATCTGTGTATATTATTTAGTCTGTGTGAAACTGAAATTTTGAAAATTGATTAATCATAATGTAATGACTGCCTATGTCAGTTACTGAGGCCCTAAAATGCAAGGACATTACAAATACCCCCAAGTGACCCCTTTTGGAAATTTGGCAGTCCAAGGTATTTAGTAAGTGGCATTGTGAGTTTTTTGAAGTTGTAAAATTTTAGTCACAATTTTTGGTAAATAAAGAAATTAAATATTTTTTTTTCACAAGTTATTTTTAACAAGTAATTGCACACACACACACACACACACAGCATAGGGCAAACTTATAATTACACCCCAAGATACTTTCTGCTATGCCTTCCGTGTATAAGGGCAACCCCATGTGTGAGACTTTTTCACAGACTACTGTAGATGCATAAAGGCAGCCAAAATCCAAAAAGCACCTTTGGGCTTTCACACAGCAAAATTTACACATAAGTTGCTAATCTAATTTCCTGACAACCTATCACATTTAGGAGGCCCTGGAGAACAAATAAAATGGAAACACCCACAAAATGACGCAATTTTGGAAAGCAAACACCCCAAGGTGTTTTCTGAAAGGCATAATGAATCTTTTGAAAATTTAATTTTTTTACCACAATTTTTGGGAAAATGTAGGAAAAAAAAGGTATTTTTTTACACAAAGTTGTCAATTAATAAGATATTTCTAACACACATCATAGACATACTTATAATTACACCCGAATTATGGCGATTCCACATGTGTGAGACTTTTTCACAGACTAGCCACATGGAGGGGCTCAAAATCCAGGAAGTTTCTTCAGGAATTCTAGGGGCATCAATTATACATCTAATTTTCTGTAAAAGCACAGCCAATCAGATTTACAGTTCTGAAACTTAGGCCTCTTTCACACGGGATGGATCCGTGATGATCCACCCCATGAACATCCGCTTGCTCATCGGGGGCTCGCTCCGTCGATCCCCGCTGAGCAGGAAGATGACAGGTCCGTCTCAGCACACTGTGCAGGGACGGACCTGTCAGAGCGCCGCTCTCCCCGTAGAGTCCGTCTTCACCCGATACGATCCGCAGATGGATGGAAAAGTAGTTTTTTTCCTCCATCACACTTTTTCAGATCGGAGCGGGTCGGATATCAGTGGACATGTCACCGCTGACATCTGACGCTCCATAGAGGTCTATGGAGCATCCGTTCAGGTCCGCCTAAAAAACCGACAGGCGGACCTGAATGGATCGTTTGTGTGAAAGAGGCCTTACTCTTATGCCCTTGTACACACAATAGAATTTTCCAATGGAAAATGTGTGATAGGACCTTGTTGTCAGAAATTCCGACTGTGTGTAGGCTCCAACACACATTTTCCATAGAAATTTCCGTCAAACAAATTTTGAGATTTGGTTCTCAAATTTTCCGACAACAAAATCCGTACACAAAGTGTACGATGCACAAAGTGCCACGCATGCTCGGAATCAAGCAGAAGAGCAGCACTGGTTTTTGAACCTAATTTTTCTTGGCTTGTCGTACATGTTGTACGTCACCGCGTTCTTGACATTCGGATTTTCCGACCAACTTTGTGTGACAATGTGTATGCAAGACAAGTTTGAGCCAACATCCGTCTGAAAAAATCCCATGGATTTTGTTGTCAGAAAAGTCCTGTCGTGTGTAAAGGGCATAAGTTTAAGATAAATTCTGATAGGCTGTTACTCGTTATTGCACTTTGCTCTTGTTTAACAATTTGGAAAATTTGAGTTACAAATGGGATTTATTGACCAGTAACAACTAACATTTTTTACAAGGAGTCCAGAAGAAAGGGGAGATAATTATGGATGGTGGGATCAACATACTGCATCTGTAATGTAATCGTTATTATGCCATTTACCAGAAGTGGGTTTATCCAAACGCTCTTCAAGCACTCTAATATTTGGTGACAGGTGAAAGCAAGTAGCGGTTGTAGGGGGGATAAGTAAGCCCTTACTATGCCTTGAATATATAACATATGGGGTTCACTTTAAATTAGAAAGTCTTTTCTCATAAAAGAGGTATTTTTAGTTCAAGTTTTTTTTTTTTTTTGGCTTTTTCTTTAGAGATGCAGCACAAAGTTGTATGTGTACAGCAGCATTTAAATATAATTGGTGAATCACCTGTGAACTGCTGTATCCAAGGCCTTGGTGGGAAGCACAAGGCAACAACTGTTTTATAAAAAAAAAAGTTCAATTTGAATTTCTACAAATTAAAATGGTAACTAATTTAGCTACCTACTAGACACGAGCAAGTCCATCTGACAATTTCAAGATTCCAATTAGATTGGGCTAAATCATTTGGAGATTGCAATATTGTGATAATTGTCTGGCAGACTCAGTCACGCTTCCTTTCTGCCATTCTGTCCTTGGTCCACAATGAGTAAGAAGTAATTGTGTCATAAGACTTAAAAATGCATTGCAACAGAAAATATGTGTTTGTTTCTGTCTTCCTGGCTAACTACCAAATGCCAGGCATGTACATACACATGCCTGGGACACATGTGGACACATTGCTTGCATAACGTGCTGATCATCAGGTGCCACCATTGCAGATGTCCACAATTTTGATATTTATTGATTTTGTCCAGGGGTGTGGGGGAACCAAGTAATTTCTGTTAGATGTTGAAAATATAGTTTGGATGCACCAATAATATCTCATATGTCCTGTCTACAGATGTCAATAATATAAAAATACACTATGCAATTCATGGTGGCAAAATCCAGAGAACTTTACAGCAGAGGAGCTCTAAATACATACCACTAGTCACTTTAAAAACATAAAATTTTGTTTTTTGGCATACAACCACCCACTATGAATTTGGATGGTGCAAATGTTCAGGAAAGTGAAAAGGATTAAAGTTGAACTCTAGTCACAATGATTTAACATCTTCAGACACGTATTAGTAAAATCTGTCGTATAGCAGTTTTATGTCTTATTTGCTTTTAGTTGTGTGTGTTAGTGCAGACTTTGCCCCTGTATACTTTTTCCCAATCCCAACACAACCAGTGATGACACTGCAGCCATGTGTGCACCAAAAAGGGCAGCAGTGTTATCACAGGCTGTTTCTTGTAAATCAACAAGCTTACACAGGATCTGCCAAGCTGCAGAAGCTGTACTATCAGACACAACAAAAAAGGTCTAATATTATGCTGTTTGAAAAGAAGAGAAAAACTGCTACATGGCAGAGGTAAACAGCTAATAACATTTCTAAAGATATAAAAATCACATGGCCACAGTTCAACTTTAAAGTAATTGAAGGACAAAATTTATTTTATTGGCATGAGTCAGATCGGTCATACTCAGGTCATACAAAAGGAGTCATTACCAACCTATAATAGTCATTGGGCCATCAAGGAAGAGCAAAATATTGAAACATCCAGTGTTAATTCTGGGAATGTATCAATTGAATTTATTTCCACAGCCTGCAAACAATCCACCTTTGTAAATGTAATTAAAATGGATCATCCTAATTACTAAAGCTGCATTAGTGAAAAACACTAAACACATGTACCTGCCACCCCAGAGGGGCCATTGGAAATAGACAGGTTCTCCCGAAGTAGCACAGAGGCTGCCAGTCACACAAGCACAGTCCCATGTACACCAACAATTTGGGCTCAGTCCAATGGATGTCTTTTTAGTATTTATTACTGAAAAACTTCAACAGGAGAGGTGCTTAGGGTCACAGAATACTCCAAAAATGATCAGTAGCATCGATAGGAGGGAAATTCTCATCTTCCAAAAGCAACTTTTCTGGGGGTAATAGGGAATGGCCATGTTATCTAGGACATTGCAGCAGCAGTCCTTATAGCCATCTCTGGCACTTAGTTCCCTTCTAAAACTTGTTCAACTGCTAGTCCTTAGCAAGTTCTTTACTCACAGTGTTCCAGGAGCTTTCTCTCACCCAGCATCCACATGCAGATCCTCAGAGAGATAGCAAGATCCTTCTCCAGACCAGAACTTTAGGCAGGTTGCCTACTGTTAGCTAGACAGCTGGCTGCCCTAGTTAGGAGAGAAGGATTAATGCAGTTTGTGGCAGGCGCAGCACTATGAAGTGCCTTATGCGCTGTGGTATTAGAAGAATTTTAGTCTCTGACCTTTTAGTCCAAACAGGACTATATCTTACTTTATAATTCCTCTAGCACCGTTCTATGGAAGCAGTAGGTTTAAAGAGCACACCAAACCTCTATGATATCTTCTTTATTAACTTCAGCTTTTCTTCATATAAACACTGACAATTTAGCATCAGGCAGTGCATGTACAAACATGTGTTGAATAAAGTATAACAAATGTCAATCTTGTCATTCTACATAAAATGGTAGATGTATTTCTCTCTTCAGTATCTGTACTTTCACTTTAAATACTTTAGACACTTTATGATCTCTCAGAGAGGTATGTCTGAGGCTTAAGAAATAGTTTTGCTTGCTTGAACATTTTCTATGATGTTTGAACATTGCTGTATGTTTGCTGTATGCTTGATTTGTTTGCTTGGTTTGGCCTGTTTGATTTGCTGTTATGTTTGGTTTGTTTGCTTGAGGCCTATTTGCTTGGTTTGGTGGAACTACAAGTGAACACATAACTAGTTCAGTACACAGTTCTAATCACATTAATTAACAATAGTAACATATATAACTGTATTAAATACCTATTTTGGCCACTTGCTTCCATAAAACTGAACTCTGGCTGGATCTTTAATCTGTTCCGCTCCACTTTCTGTGGTGCAATCTGCTAGGTAGTTTCTAGACAAAATAATAGGTAAGGCTGGCTGTGATTGGCCAAGACTCCTGAGAGTCACAAATGCATCCACTCTATGCATTAACTCTATGTGTTCTGGTTTCAATTCTGCTGTGTTGAGCTTACCTTTACTGTCATATAATGAATCTTAAAAGGCATATGTTTCTTGTTTGCTTCTGTGAATACAATATATAACTGTTATATGACATTTGTGTATAAAGTCACATTAAATAACTCTGCTTTTATTTTCTCACATGTGAGCATATAAACTGTATTAAGATTATTGGCAGGTCCAGCTGTATATGCATGTAAGTCACAATAGCAACCTAGGACAGGTTTTAGCTGGCCAGCTACACAGTTCCCGCACTTTTTCTGAGCTCTTGTTTGGTGATTGGGGACCTGGGTCCTGCTCCAGGGGACATGTATCAATGCAAAAAAAAGTTTTAAAAAAGGCAGTTTTTTTCGGGAGCAGTGATTTTAATAATGCTTAAAGTGAAACAATAAAAGTGACATAGTCCTTTACATTTTGTACCTGGGGTGTGTCTATAGTATGCCTGTAAAGTGGCGCATGTTTCCGTCTGGTCAGGTCTGGTATGGATATTAAGGGGAACCCCACAACAAAATAAAAAAAAAAAAATGGCGTGGGGCTCCCCCTCAAAATCAATACCAGACCATTTGTGTCTGGTATGAATATTAAGGGGAACTGCGGACCAAAATTTAAAAAAAAAATTGCGTGGGGGTCCCCAAAAAATCCATACCAGACCCTTATCTGAGCATGCAACCTGGCAGGTCGCAGGAAAAGAGGGGGACGAGAGAGTGCCCCCCCTCCTGAACCATACCAGGCCATATGCCCTTAACATGGGGAGGGTGCTTTGGAGTACCCCCAAAACACCTTGTCCCCATGTTGATGGGGACAAAGGCCTCATCCCCCCAACCCTTGTCCGGTGGTTGTGGGGGTCTGCGGGCGGGGGACTTATCAGAATCTGGAAGCCCCCTTTAACAAGGGGACCCCCAGTTCCTGGCCTCCCCCGTGTTAAATGGTAATAGGGTACAAACGTACCCCTACAATTTCACAAAAAAAGTGTGAAAATGGTAAAAAAAACACAAGACACGGCTTGGGACAAGTCCTTTATTAAAAAATAAAAGTGTCCCATGAAGTCCATTCATCTTCTTCTTCTCTCGCTCCGACGGACCGAAAAAAAAAAAAGCTGCACGCCACCACCGATCTGCCTCCACACGATGACATCACTGGCTGACCCCACCCCCCTCTGATGCACAGGGACATCCCTATGGCTTCCCATAGCGTCAGAGGGGGCGGGGCCCCCCGGGTACGTAAACGGTGGCCTCGCTCCCCTCTGGCGCTACGGGAAAGCCAGAGGAATGTCCCCGTGCATCAGAGGGGGGTGGGGTCACCCGGCGACATCATCGTGTGGCCCCGCCCTCAGTTATAAAAGAACTGTCACCTGAGAGGCCAGTCATTATGGCGGGTGCCTCCCATAGAGGCAGATCGGTGGCTGTGTGCGGCTTTTTTTTTTCCAGTCCGTTGGAGCAAGAGAAGAAGAAGATGAATGGACTTCGTGGGACACTTTTTTTTTTTATTTTTTTTTTTAATAAAGTACTTGTCCCAAGCTGTGTCTTGTGTTTTTTTTACCATTTTCACACTTTTGTTGTGAAATGGTAGGGGTACATTTGTACCCCGTTACCATTTCACACAGGGGGGAGGCTGGGATCTGGGGGTCCCCTTGTTAAAGGGGGCTTACAGATTCTGATAAGCCCCCCCGCCTGTAGACCCCCACAACCACCGGGCAAGGGTTGTGGGGATGAGGCCCTTGTCCCCATCAACATGGGGACAAGGTGTTTTGGGGGGTACTCCAAAGCACCCTCCCCATGTTGAGGGCATGTGTCCTGGTACTGTTCACGATGGGGGGGCGCTCTCTCACGTCCACCCTCTTTTCCTGCGGCCTGCCAGGTTGCGTGCTCGGATAAGGGTCTGGTATGGATTTTTGGGGGGACCCCCACGCCATTTTTTTTTTACATTTTGGTGAGGGATTCCCCTTAAAATCCATACCAGACCTGAATGGACTGGTGTGGATTTTGAGGGGGACCCCCACTCAATTTTATTTTTTAAATTTTGGTTCGGGGTTCCCCTTAATATTCATTCCAGACCCGACCTGATTGTGGGGGAATTCCATGCCGTTTTTTTCAATGACTTTTATGTGTATTGCCGGGACCGACAATTCATTATAGCCGTGAGTACTTTTAAATTACTTTTTTTCCTTTAGAAATATAATTTTTCTCTCTGTTCTAAACATGGGAAACATGCACCACTTTACAGGCATACTATAGACACCCCCAGGTACAAAATTTAAAGGAATAATTCACTTTTATTGTTTCACTTTAAGCATTATTAAAATCACTGCTCCCGAAAAAACTTCAGTTTTTAAAACTTGTTTTGCATTGATACATGTCCCC
Organism: Lithobates sylvaticus; assembly: GCA_028564925.1. NCBI lineage: Eukaryota > Metazoa > Chordata > Amphibia > Anura > Ranidae > Lithobates > Lithobates sylvaticus. The sequence goes on along the minus strand of CM053027.1, from coordinate 261,310,768 downwards.
TGGGGCAGGACCCAGGTCCCAAAACACTTTTTATGACAATAACTTGCATTTAAGCCTTTAAAATTAGCACTTTTGATTTTTCATGTTCGTGTCCCATAGACTTTAACGGTGATCGCGTGTTCAAACTAATTTTTTTCCTGTTCGCATGTTCTACTGCGAACCGAACCGGGGGTGTTCGGCTCATCCCTAGTCAGGAGTATAATGTACAAAACACTGTATACAGTGCATGGGTCAGCAGCATAATGTAAAACATAGTGGATGTTTTGCAGGGGTCAGGCGTATAACGTAAAACATAGCATATATAGTGCAAAGGACAGCAGGAATATTACATTGGTGCACTCGCCCCTAAAGATGTGGTAGGAAACCACAAAACGTACGTCGGGCCATTAAAGGCAGTGTAGCCCCCTCTACCTTAGGTAGGTAGGTTGGTGCTAGAGTAGTGTTTGTGTTTTACTGTCAGTTCAGGTAAATTTAGGCAGGCCTAGCTGTTAGCTAGGCCTGTTTGTTTTTGATCTGGGGGCAGGGGAGTGGTTTAGTGTAGCAGAAGGTAACTGACATGTGCCTCAGCTCTTGGGCGCCTCCTCTGTTTCCAGTGAGAAGGTTCTGGAAAAAAGGCCGGGCAGAGTGCTGGAGTGACATATGGTGTATTTGGGAGCCCTGAACAATCCCCAACTAGGATTGGCAGGGAGCAGGCCTCCTAAATATACCCAATGGTCAGCCTGTTGTGAGAAGAGTTGTCAGGTGGAAGAACTGAGATGATGGCTTGTTAGGCTGTGGTGGCCCTCGAGCGCCCCCCTTTCTGGGGGGTGTACCTCAGGCCTGGAGCTCGGGAGCTGGGAGGGAGCCTCTCTCTAAACGGTCATTGAGAGGTGTCCTGGAACAGGAGCAGGAGGAAGACATCGGGGAACATGGCCAGGAAAGTCATTCAGGAGGGATCCATGCCGGAGTCGGTGAGTGAGAAACACAGTGAGAAGCTCTGGGAGAGACATACCAAGATTAGATGTGGAGCCAGAGGGAG
>CM053027.1:261291637-261309314 GCA_028564925.1 Lithobates sylvaticus | reverse complement strand
CAATCGTGTCTCCTCTTAAGCATCTCCTCTCCTCTGGACAGAATTCTCAAGGTGCAGCTGAACCAGTTATTGCTGCATCTGTCATCCACTAGAACCCCAGGTATCCACAGTTCTCCCAGTGGCTCTCCCCCAGTGTGTAACTTGCCTTCATATTTTTAGTCCCAAGTGCATTACTTTACATTTTCCTACATTGAACCTCATTTCCATGTAGTTGTCCACCCCTTTATTTTATCATGGTCTTCTTGTAAATTTCCTATATTCTGCTGTGAGGTTTTACCCTACTTAGTATATCAACAGCAAACACAGGGATTGAGTTATTTATACCAACCTCTCTGTCGTTTATGAACAAATTAAACAATTGGTTCCAGGACAGACTCTTGGGTTACCCTACTTACAATCAATGTTAATTTTTATTATAATTTTCGTCAGTTGTATATTCCAATGATGAAAACTAAGCGAAAATTACCCCACATTTTCATCAAATGATAAAAACTATGACGAAAATCTATTCCATTTTTGGCAACTAATGAAAATGGAATGAAAATGTGAAGGAGGGACGTTTTCCCACAAGAACTTCCTTTGAGCTCTACCTGTAGAGCCAATGATTGCTTCCCCTCCCAGAAAGCAAGGTAGCGACCATAGCGTGCTTAGTGGTATAGCATGCTGAGCACTGTGCAGAATTATAGGCCTCCTCAGACACCTGCCCTGTGCATTACAGGCCTCCCGAGAGTCACAAATCACGACTGTCAAGAGCACTGTGCAGTACAGGCCTTCTCAGACTGCCCACAGCACTGTTTAGCATTACAGGCCTCCTCAAGACGACCACCCGGAGCACATTGCATTACAGGCATCCAAAGTCCCAACAGTCCCTACCGTCCAGGACAAGAGTATTGTGCTTTACAGGCCTCCTAAGACCGCCCAAAGCACTATAAAGCATTACAGGCCTCCTCAGACCGCCGTCCAGAGCACTGTGCATTACAGGCCTTCTCAGTCCACCCAGAGCACTGTGTAGCATTACAGGCCTCCTCAGACCATCGTCCAGAGCACTGTGTGGTCACTGTGATAGGGTGGATATCCATTGCTTCTAAGCTGACCCATAGGGGCGTTTCGGTTTTCGCGTGATATAGCTTAATTTGGGCTAGTTGGGCCATGTGGAAGTAATGGCGAAAGTTGGGTAAACCGAGACCACCATGAAGTTTATGACAGAGTAGAATTGGTCTAGAGACCCTGGGTTTCGTAGAGCCCCAGATATATTTGATAACCCGGTTCTGTATGACCCGATGGAAATAGGGGGGGGGGATCGCGACCGGGAGTACTCTATATAGGTATAGGAGTTTAGGAAGTAATGACATCTTTACGGCCGTGACCCGCCCCAACCAGGAGACACACATAGGTTGCCAGGAGGCGAGAAGGTAATTGGCTTGGAAGAGCTGAGCCGGGTTACTGGTCAGTTTTATCCCCAGGTAAGACATAGACAACGTGGACCAAATAAATGGGAAGTTTTCACATAAATGTTTGAATTCGACCTGTGTCAGAGACACATTAAGAGCCTTGGATTTGGTCTGATTTACCTCCAGGCCTGTGACCAGAGCAAACCTGTCCAGTGTCTGGAAGAGGTTAGGAAGAGTGATGTGAGGCGAGGTGATAAACAGTAGTGCGTCGTCAGCAAATAAGCATAATTTGTGTGAAATTGAGGCTACCTCCAAACCTCAGATGCAAGTGCAAAAATTAAAGGGGATAGGGGGCACCCCTGTCTGGTTCCCCGTTGGATAGGGAAACATTCTGAGCGAAATCCAGCATATTTTACATATGCTTGTGGCTGGGTGTATAGGGCGTTAATCCATTGGAGGAAGTGCGGGCCAAAGCCCCAGCGCTCCAGGATGTAGTGCAGATAAGGCCAAGAGAACGTATCGAACGCTTTACATATATCGAGAGAGAGAAGATGCATGGGTATGTTACGAGACCTGGAAATGTGTTGTAATAGAACAACCCATTGAATGTTGTCACTAGCCTATCGTTTAGGTATAAAGCCCACTTGATCTTTGTGAATTAATCCCCCAATAAGTTGATTAAGTCGCAAAGCTAAATTTTTGGCTAGGATTTTGATGTCCACATTTAACAGGGATATGGGCCTGTAGTTGGACCATAGCGTATTGTCAGTATTAGGTTTGGGTATCATGGATACAACAGCCGTCAATGTGTCTCTTCCAAATGAGTTTTGATTTAGCAGAGCATTGAAAGAGTGCGTGAGAAGAGGGGCTAGTATGTCAGCAAATTTTTTATAATATGTACTGGGCAGGCCATCTGGGACAGGTTGTTTATATGGTTTAAGGGTCTTAATAGCTAGCAGCACTTCTACAACTGAGATTGAACAGTCCATAGACTCCCGGTTGGCATCCGACAGTGTAGGGATCGGCAAATTGCGAAACAATGTCTCTGCCTGATTTTGAGGAAAGGAAGCCTTTGCCTCGTATAATTTAGCCAGTCTCTTGCTAAACTCAGAGAGCACCTTAATTGGATTACTCGTGAGTGTATCTTTGGCCACTCTGAGTCTGATAGGTTTATGCATCCGTTCTGGGTGTCGAAGACGCAGAGCTAAGAAAGTGTCTGGTTTGTTGGCTTTAGTATAAATAGTGTGATTGGACCTACGGATAACTTTATCTGCTGCTTCAGCTAGAAGCAAATCTAGCTCTATTTTAGTCTTTTCCAGGGTTATTCTATTTGTTTTGGTTGGGGTGGTCTGGAACTGCAGAAAGTGACGGTGGAACTCTGATTCTAGTTGTTGAAGTTTTAGTTTCTTATCTCTTTTGAGGTGTGTGGTGACTGAGATGCATTTCCCCCTAATTACTGGTTAGTGCGCTTCCCAGAGGAGGATCAGAGAGGTTTCAGGTGTGTTATTATGGAGGAGGTAGTCTTTAAGGGCGAGTTGAATATCAAAGCAAAATGATTGTTTAGTTAAGTATGTGTCGTTCATACACCAAGTTCTGTCTTTAGATTGAGGTATTAATGAGGATACCGTGGTGATCACTGCACAGTGGTCGGACCAAGTGATGGGGTGTATATGAGAGTGTAGCAGTATCGGTGAAGATGCTATGGGGACAAAGATATGATCAATCCTGGAAAAGGATTTATGAGGGTTGGAATAAAATGTGTAGTTTTTCTTTAAAGGGTTACATTCTCTCCACGTATCTAGGAGAGAGGCCTGTTGGAGCTGTTTGCGAAGTGGTGTAGAGGGGGAGAAGTGTTGCGGGGAATAAAGAGACTTATTCAAATGCGGATGGAGTACTAAATTAGAATCGCCACACATGAACAGGGTGCCTTTACAGTGGGTCCTTATTACCTGTAAGAGGTGTGAGAAGAATGGGTTTGGGTTAGTGTTGGGGGCGTAGTAGGAAACAAAAGTGGTTTTGATGTACTGCAGCAGGCCCACCAGAATTAGGTAGCGGCCCTCTGGGTCTCTGACTTCCGACAATGGGATGAATGGTAGGGACAGATGAAAAGCCAACAAGACCCCTCTTTGTTTCGATGTTGCAGAAGCAGTAAATATCTGGGGATATTAAGAACTAAAAAATTTGGGGGTGTTCCGGGTTGAAAAATTGGTTTCTTGTAGGGCAACAATACTAGCTTTAAGAGATGCAAATGTATGGAATGCTTTAACCTGTTTGTTTGGGGAGTTAAGCCCCTTAACGTTTAGTGATAGAATATTTAGGGGAGCCATGCGTGTAGGTGGGGAAAGTTAGTATGTGGGGACACTGGGTCCATACAAGCCAACCAACCAAGGGAGAGAAGGGAAATGAGAGCAGATCGAGAGAGAGGAAAGAGAGAGAGAGGAGAGGAGAGGGAAGGTAAGTAACTTAGGGAAAAGTAATGGGTCTTTGTTGTAAGACAGGTGGGACTAAATCCCCCGACCAAATAATGCGCAGACTTTGTAGCCCGAGAGCCAGCCAAAAAGTGGGCGCACCGTAAATGGGGGGAGCAGTGACCGCTCTCCGCCGAGAACCAGGGAAATAAGGTAATAATGTAAGGTTCGACACAAGGTCTAATAGGATACATTAGCCTACCAAAGGAATTACATTAGCGTATAAACATAATCATTAAATATAGATATCCATACAGCGTACATCCATGGGGAAAGAGGAGGTGATAGGGAAGTGGGGGGCAGGGGTGGTAGGGGAGGGAGAGAGGGGAAGGGGCATGGAATGGGGGAGGGAAGGAAGGGGAGGGGGAGGAAAGGGGAAGGGGGAAGGGAGGGGGCAAAGAGGAATGGGAAAGGGGGAAGTGAAGGGAAGGAAGGGGAAAGGAAAAGGGGAGGGAGGAAAAGGGAGAGAGGGGAGGGGAGAGGGGAAGTGCAGGGGGGAAGGGAGACTGGGAAAAGCAATAATGGTTCATAATTAGCAACAATAGAGGTCACAGGGGGACAGATAGGTAGAGGTTTATTAGCTGTTAGGTATTGGACAATGAAACTGTTATAAGTAAAACGGAAGAATAACAGAGGTATGAAACAAAACCGCTTCTTGAGACATTTTGTTTGCCAGACTGAGTGCGGATATATACTCTAGAAGAGCTGCTGGTGACTTTAATAAACAGTTGAAACCTGCGAGGACCCTGAGGGGTCAAGAGTCTAAAACAAGTTAACTTCCAGGGTGTGAAAAGTACATAGCCGGTAACAGGCACCCAGGACCTGGTTAAAGAGCGGTCTTCCAGTAAGATGTGGAGGTCCAGTCATTCCGGAGTGACCGAGTACCTGGTTTCAACAAAAGAAAGGAACATGAGGAAACAATGTCAGCTTCAGCGGGTTACAAATGATTTAGGGTTGAAGTAGCCATCTCCTGGGATACGCGAAGGGGTACCCTTCCTAATGGAAGAAGGGCCTTGTTGGCCACGTTTTGGGGTGGCGGTATAGGGGTGGGTGGCAGAGCGGACTGGGGTGCGATTGCTGAGCCGAGGAGGTAAGATGGAGAGTTTCCAACAGACGCTGCAAGGCTTTTCAGCATCCTCTAATCGAGAAAGCAACATGGCGTTCTCCTCCCGGAGAGCCGCTTGTTCTTGGGCTTGTTCCTGCAGGGTGAACTCCATATCACCAGCCCTCAATTCCAGGTCAGCAGTGCGCTGGCCTAGTTCACGGATTTCCCATGTCAGTTTATTGGTGATCTGATCTGAGGTAGTTTTAAGGGCTTTTTTAAGCATTGCCTCCATGTGGGTGAGAAAAACTGACTGAGACCTACCTGACTGAGGCAGGATCGGGGAGCCGCCAAAATTGAGATCAGTGTCTTCCTCATCATCGCTTTCTACAGGGTCCGACCTGGCCGGTGAGATTCCGTGCTGCTTAGACAGGGCTTGGGCCTTCGCCGCCATCTTGGAGGAGGCGCGAGCTAGTGCCTCTTTGATGGGTTTGGGCTTACTTTTTCCGCGGTGGCCCGTTATCACCAAACCGGAAGGTCCTGGGATGCTTTGTAAGGTGATTCCTGGTGAGGCTGAGTAGAACGAGAGCTTCAGATAGCTATACCGGTCCCAGGATTGCGGCAGGAAGTGCAGAGCTCTAACGAGGCACGTCCGTCATGTCGAGCTTCGCACATGCGCCCATGTACTGCAGATTTTAGTCGACTAAAAACTACTAAAACAATTGCAGATAACTAAGTGTCCCCCAACCCTGCTTAGCTTCTAAGATCAGACAAGATCAGGCACATTCAGGATGGTGTGGCTGTAGGCATTTCCACCAATGTCTACTGTTAAGAACAATATGTGTAATCAAAATGATTTACATAAACTGTGATATCATGGTAATAAACCACAACATAAATCAAAAAAGTACTTAAATCCAGGAATTAATATAGAGTCATATACAGCAGAAAATACACTAGAGCAGAACAAAAAGAGTCCCACGAGCTGTGATGAGAAAATAGACTGAGCTCCTCAGGCCATCGCCATTAAACACTTGTAAAGTCTTTCAGGTGCCATTGATTACACACAAGGCTTTCCAAATCATTCAACCCTCCATAGAAGAGTGGTCACATGTGCATAGTGAAATTCTCCCAAGGAAAGGGCACTCTCTCTAGCCTCAACTTGCAGGAAACCGCTGCACCACTGGGAATTAGCTTCCTGGCAAAGCACTAACAACTTACAGTGCCTTGAAAAAGTATTCATACTCCTTGAAATGTTCATATTTTGTCATGTTACAACCAAAAATGTATTCATACTCCTTGAAATGTTGTCATGTTACAACCAAAAATGTAAGTGTTTTTTTGAGGGATTTTATGTGATAGACCAACAAAAAGTGGCACATAATTGTGAAGTGGAAGGAAAATGATAAATGTTTTTCAAATTTTTTTACTAATAAATATGTGAAAAGTGTGGTGTGCATTTGTATTCAGCCCCCTTTACTCTGATACCCCTATCTAAAATCTAGTGGAACCAATTGCCTTCAGAAGTCACCTAATTAGTAAATAGAGTCCACCTGTGTGTAAATTTAATCTCAGTATAAATACAGCTGTTCTGTGAAGCCCTCAGAGATTTGTTAGAGAACCTTAGTGAACAAACATCATGAAGGCCAAGCTACACACCAGACAGGTCAGAGTAAAAATGAGAGACATTTAAAGCAGGGTTAGGTTAGAAAAAAATATCCCAAGCTTTGAACATCTCATGGGGCACTGTTCAATCCATCATCCGACAATGGAAAGATTATGCTACAACTGCAAATCTACCAAGACATGGCTGTCCACCTAAACTGACAGGCCAGGCAAGGAGAGCATTAATCAGAGAAGCAGTCAAGAGGCCCATGGTAGTTCTGGAGGAGCTGCAGCGATCCACAGCTCAGGTATGAAAATCTGTCCACAGGACAACTATTAGTAGTGCACTCCACAAATCTGGCCTTTATGGAAGAGTGGCAAGAAGAAAGCCATTGTTGAAAGAAATCCATAAGAAGTCCCATTTGCAGTTTGCGAGAAGCCATGTGCATGGACACAGCAAACATGTGGAAGAAGGATCTCTGGTCAGATGAAACCAAAATGTAACTTTTTGGCCTAAAAGCAAAATGCTATGTGTAGTGAAAACTAACACTGCACATCACCCTGAACACACCATCTCCATCGTGAAACATGGTGGTGACAGCATCATGTTGTGGGGATGCTATTCTTCAGCAGGGACAGGAAGCTGGTCAGAGTTGATGGATAGATGGATGGAGCCAAATACAGGGCAATATTAGAAGAAGACTTATTAGAGTCTGCAAAAGACTTGAGACTGGGGCAGAGGTTCACCTTCCAGCAGGACAACGACCCTAAACATACAGCCGGAGCTACAATGGGATGGTTTAAATGAAAGCATATTCATGTGTCAGAAAGGCCCAGTCAAAGTCCAGACCTAAATCCAATTGAGAATCTGTGGCAAGACTTAAAATTGCTGTTCACAGAAGCACTCCATCAAATCTGACAGAGCTTGAGCAATTTTGCAAAGAAGAATGGGCAAAAATGTCACTCTCTAGATGTGCAAAGCTGGTAGAGACAGCTCCAAAAAAACGTGCAGCTGTAATTGCAGCGAAAGGTGGTTCTACAAACTATTGACTCTTGGGGGCTGAATACAAATGCATGCCACACTTTTCACATATTTATTTGTAAATAAAATGTTGAAGACAATTTATCATTTTCCTTCCACTTCACAATGATGTGCCACTTTTGTGTTGGTCTATCACATAGAAATACCAATAAAATACATTTACGTTTTTGGTTGTAACATGACAAAATGTGTAAAATTTCAAGGGGTATGAACATCTTCCAATATAATGTCACGCAGTATAGAGCACAGTTTGCTCTCTTGAAATTAAAAGTTCTTATCCTACCCTCACATCTTCTTTTCCTATAACTTCTGATGAATGTAATTACACTGTGATTGCTGTTTCCCAAGTTATCCCTTACTTCCCCATCCGCAATCAGCTCTGTGTCTAATTAGTCAATATCTGGTAATTAAGGTCCCTCATGTTAATAACTTCTCCCTGTCTCACTGCCATTTCTAACTGTGAAAGGAGATCTGTCTCCTCAGATCTATCCCCTCATCAACTTTCAGGTTTGGGGGCCCGTAGCATACACCCAATATAAATTTCCCTTTTGCTTCATCCCTTTGAGTAGCACCTTTTGCCCCTTGCTCACTACCTTGAATAGCTTCAGAGCTACATCCTTCCAATTTAGGTGCAGTCCATCCCTGCTACAGAGGCAGTAACCGACCAAAAAGTCAGCCCAGCTCTCCCAAAACTTCCATCTTCCCCTAACTTTGTCATTGGTACCAATATGCACCATCTGGACATCTGGGTTCTTTCCAGCACCATCCAACAATCTACCCATCTGATTAATGATGTACTGAACCCGAGTACCTAGTTAACAATATACTGTTCATTGACCACAGTCTTTGTGATAGATTACCACATCGGTCCTTCTAATAATTGAGTCCCCTACCACCAGTATCTGTTTGTCCTTGCATGGAACCTTGCTTATGTGATGTGAATATTTCTAGCTGTTGTTTGTGATCTAAAATAACCTGATTTTAATTTCATAATTTCATGATAGAACCATCTTACAATTCAACCTAGTAAAACTGCTTATATAATGTGCAGTGACTCTGTATAATATTTTTAGCTGCTGTCTCTAAAATAATGTGCTCTTTTTCACGATAAAAACTGCCTCATCTTTCCCTTATACATTGCAGCCATCAAGTTTACATATGCTCCAGCTGACTTTTGTGTTTTTATGTTGCCATTTTTTTAAACTTTGTAGTCAATATGGTGCGGTACTGCAAAAAATATAACAAACTACGCTATTAAGCTGTTTTGCCACTGTTTGGTAGTTAGTATGAAGTTGAAGGCTTTCGCTTTTTTGTGTATGTGTGTGTAAAATTTCCAATAGCTTTTAGATCTGTTGTGTCTGCTCAATTCTTGCCTATTGCTGTTATATAAAAAGAATTGGGCGTCACAGCAAAAACTACCTTAAAATATATTTTTTCTAATATTTAAATTAATTAGATTTGGGGGGGGGGGGGGGGGGGGTTGGTGCTGCTGTATGTAAGCCAATGAATAATGTAAATGTAAAAAACGTATTATGCATGCAAATTATGTGATGTCAGGATATGGTGTCATTGATGCTGTCCCTGATACAGTAATCATACTATTCTGTAAAACCTCATACATCTTAAGCCCCATACACACGGTCGGATTTTCCGATGGATTCTGTCCTATCAGACAATGTTGTCGGAAATTCCGACCGTGTGTAGGCACCATCGGACAGTTTCCATCGGATTGTCTGACGGACAAAGTCCTATCTCCTGCTGGATAGATTTTTTGACAACAAAGTCCGATCACACCAAATCCGATCGTGTGTAACGAATTCCGACGGACAAAGTGCTACGCATGCTCAGATCACATTACAAGACCAAAGCTATTGGCTACTAGCCTCTACGTAGTCCCGTCGTAGGCAACAAACGTCACCACGTTCAGAATGATCGGATTTTCCGACAACTTTGTCCGACCGTGTGTACGCAAAACCAACATCAGACAAAGTACGACGGACATGATCCGACGGACCTGGTCCTCGGATAATCCGAGCGTGTGTATGGGGCTTTAGAGTAAGCATGTAATTTGAAGAATTGATGTGTTTCCCATTTCGCGTTTGAAGTTGCATAAAATGTAAGGCCATCTTCCTGCTGAACATTAATCCTCCGCTCCCCATTCCATTTTTTGACAATCCCTAGCTTCTTAGCCTTGAAAATGGCCAGAATTGATTTTCATCATTCGCCCCCTTTGACTTCATTGGAATTCGGATTAAAGTTCACACTTTCCAGCATTCACAATAAGTTTGGCGAACATCTCTTGAACAAAATCCAGGCACAGTCGCGGTGGGGGTTGTGGGGGGATAGGGGGTGGGGCGTTACGTGTGTGGGGGTGGGTTGGGGAGTTGTGTGTGTGAGTGGGGAAGAGTGTTTAGGATGGGGGGGTTGGTCGGTTGGTGCGTGCTAGGGGTGGTGCAATGATGATGGTGGATGGGCAGATTGGGGGGGGGGAGGGGTTGGGGGGAGTGTTGGGGGGGTGTCGTGTTGGGTGTGGGAGGAGTGAGCTGAGGTTGTGGTAGGGGTGGGGGCGTGTGGGGGTCGGCGAAAATGATGTGGGTGGGTGGTGGTGAGGTGTGCAGCACGTGGGAGTGTGGGGGTATCCCCCTGTGCGGGGGGGGGGGCGGTGTGGGGGTGGGGTGCGTCGCGGAGGGGGGTGGGTGGGGGGGGGGAGAGGTGGGGACTGGATTAGGATGGGAGTACGGTGGGGGGAGGGGGAGGTGTGGGGTGGGGGAGGAAGTGGGGTGTGTGAGGGGTGAAGAGGTAGTGAGAGGTGGACGTCAGGGGAGTTCGGCAGGGGTGTGGTGGTGGGGATAGGCTGTGGGGTTGGGGGGATGTTCGTGGGTGGGTGGTTGGGTGAGGATGTGGGGTGGGGGGGGTTGGGTCAGGGGGGAGTGCAGGGTTACAAGAGTGGGGGGGGATGATGAGTGCGGGTGTGTTTGGGAATGTGGGGGGGTGGGGTGGGTGGGGGTGGGTGATGGGTTAGCTCGGTGGGTTCCGGGAAAGTGCTCGAGGTGGTAGGAGGTCTGGAAGGGGGAGGGTGGTTGTGTATGGGTGGGGGCCCTTGAGGTGGGGGCGGAGGAGGGGGGGTGCGGGCTGGGGAGGGGTTGGGGGGGAGGAGTGGGGAGTGTGTGGTAGAGGTGTGTGGTTGGTTAGGCGTTGGGGAGGAGGTGTGTTATAGGGGTGGGAAGGGACACAAGGAGGGTAGGGGGGGTGGGTGTGGGAGGTGTGGGGTGGTGGGAGGGGATGGGGTCTGTGTGGATGGGGTGCCTTGTGTTTTTGGGACGTGTGTGGAGGTCATCCCTAATCAGCAGTGTTGAGATGCAAGAAAGGATACAGGATGAAAGGGGGAAACAAATATTTTATGTAAAAAAAAAAAGATAACATTTTTTTATGATATATAGTGCTTTAGGAAACTAGATGTCATTAGTTAAAGGATAACATCTACTTGTATGTGTATCTAAACCCAACATTAAAAGGTATTATAGTAGTATTATAGTGGTAGCAGGTAAAAAGTAGTATTTTGCAGCTTACTAGTGCTTTACTATTATGGCTGGACTAGTTTTTCTGACTTATTTCCTTTAATTTCACCTAATAATCCTGCCAGTAACACATTTCCTGTCCTAGGGTGACAATGTTCACTTACTGTGCTGTATCTATGGAGGAGTAGCATAATCATCCCAGGCTGCTCTTCAGATTTGGAATACAAAGACTTCCCCCTATCCTCATCTATAATACAAAGAAGGTGGTGGAGAGATTTGTGGTTTAGGCCCCCATCTATCTCTCCACTGATCCCCACCGAGCAGGTGGATGACAGGTCCCTTTCCGCTCTGCTATGCAGAGGAGACACGGACACACCCCTCTCTCTTCTATGGGGCAATCAGATGGAAACAGACCATCTGTCTGCTTCCATGCAATCTACCAAAAAGATGGGGAATAGGTCACCCATCCATCTGTTTTTGGCAGACAAAATTGGATTGTATGATGGCAGGTGGCAACAGACGTGTCTGCTGACATCTGCCGCTCCATAGAAGAGACTGGAGGGTCTGATCAGGTCCACCTAAAAAACGGATAGGCAGACCTGATTGGATTGCCCGTGTGAAAGGGGCCTTACAGAAGATAACTGGGAAGGCTGGAAATATTGTTTGAGATTTCTGTTCAATTCACAGGTTGTCATGCCTTTGGCCTATAAGGAAAGATAATATCTTCTGGACTTGCAATACCAACATTGTCCACTAGATGCCACTCTAACAAAACTCTACTGATGGGCAGTGTTCTATGGTTATTACACATTTTCTGTTATATCACTGGGAAATAGCTCCACTTCCTACTACAAATCTCTTTCACCTTCTCCATTGGAACAGACCGCATGGGAGCCAGCTAAGCCTGCATCACGTGTTTCCAAGGAAAATCCTGAGGCAGCTTTGCTGGTATGCTAAAAGTTTAACTGTATACCCAGTGGACATTTGTTTATGTTCATGTAATTATTATATGTTCATTTTATCTGTTTATTTCTAGTTTCACCACAGGTGTAAATCCTATTCTTATATGGCCACCACCTGTTCATTCTAATAAAGATCCAAAGTTACAGACAGTCTGGTTATTTTAGGATTCAAGGTTTAAGCTGTATGTTGAGCTACATACATGCCAAGGGCAAACGTGTAGCGAGAACAGAACACAGGTTGTTAAATGAACGCTTGATTTCTGGCAAGATTAACAGGTGTTTTCTGTACTTGCTGGCAATGAAAAAAAAAGAAATCTAATGTAGCCACCACATTTAAGAACTGGTAAGCATTATATTACACATTTGCATCCTTGTTCTTGGATTTAGTTATATTTTAAAGTGAATGAATATACTGTATATCCCAATAATGGATTTCTGTTTGCATTTCATATAATGAATTTCTGTATTTTCCTGATTGGTTTTCATTGGTTTCAGTGAAGCAGATTTGCAACAACCCAAGCAGAAGTAGATTAGCCTGAAGGAGTTAGGATTAACAACGGAGTATATGTGATATGCTGACCATTTACCTTATCTACAATATTGAGGTTTAAATCTTGTTTTTATTTCTTGCAGTGGAAAAAGCAAGGAAAATGAATAAGCACAAGTGATTGATGAAGTGTTGAGGCTGAGACTTATGAAGCTGTCAAAGTACTTATGACACAGAAGGACATTTACATATAGAATGCCAGCTTTAAGCCCAGGAACATCTTGTCTCATTTACTGCAATGTATTTTGGAAAGAAAGGAAGAAGTGATTTCTGAAGTCTAAATGGGATGCGTTTTTTTCAGTATTATGTGTGATCTGTGAGTTAACCGCTCACTTACAACTTCATCAACAGAATAGCTAAAGCAATATGATCTACAGGGCAACAGACAGACATATGTATATATGAGCTTACATTTTAATAGCATATTTGTCAGCATTCTAAAGCCAAAAATACTAAATACTAAAAAAATATTTCACCACTACACAGATGCAAATAAACCACTCTTGACAATCCCGTTATGGAGTAGAATTCATAAGTGATGCTGCTACTAAAGAGCAAGTCGTTTTTCTGAAACAGCATAGATTTGGAATTCTGAACTGGGGATCAAACACTAAAGATTTAGCGTGGCAACAATCAATTTCCTTCACCCTACATTTTACACCCTCTTCCCTCATCAATGTGGTGAATATACAAATTGCACAAAACTAGGTTTAGTGCATATTGTTTTAATTTACATAACCAGCTGTTTTGAAAACTGTTCTTTCCGCAGGACTGCATTTTCTTTAGCTAAATTGGGGCTTGTAATAGGTGAATAGGAAACCAAGTCATACATTTAAAAAACAATACATAAATTGTAATATAAAACATTTAGGCTTGGCCGTAGATTTTTCTTTCCACCGTGGGTGGAAGGAAAGAAAATGTCTTGATTCCTCCATCAACACAATCAGTTTTGATGGTGGAATTCCTCCTGCAGTGCTATTGAGTTCTGCCAGTGGGGGGGGGGGGGGGGGGGAGGCATGGAGAGCCACCCTGGACAACAGAACACAATGATTACTGCTAGTGACTATATCTTCCGGCAATAGTCACATGTAAAAAATCTGACAGGCTGGTTGTACCCAGGTCGATCAATGATGGATTGATTTGTGTACAATCGGTTTGCCCATAGATGGACTGAATCTCGTCAAATCCCTACTGAACCGTCTGAATGTTGATCCATATATGACCAGCTTTATTCTTTAGTGTTAAGGGCTTGTGGGTCCTCTGTGCAGCCTGCATGTCTGATGGCAGTGTGTTTGGGGTGCAGTCTCAAGAGCACCTGGTCTTTATCAGAGCTAGTGATGGTGGAGATGAATTTTGCTGTCTGACAGCACCCAGGTTGTAGCCCCCAAGCACACCAGTGTAGAATACAACAGATCATATTTACTGCATTCACTGGGGTCAAGCGTTAAGAAAACAGCACAAGAATGCTGGACTCAAAGGAAGGCAAGAGTTCACAGGGGCACACAGGAACTGGGAGACACAATTTTGTTTTGAGACAAGCTGAAGGAGAATGCTGGATGTGGCTGGGGGGCATTGGGAACAAACTGGAGCTGGATGACTGGATGTGGCCGGGGTCCACAGGAACACACTGGAGCTGAAACAAGTACTAGGAACTCAGAAAATGTACTAGAACTAGGGCCTGCTACTAAAAATGCCACTTATTGTCCAGGCACATATTGCTAGTTTGAGCACATCCTAAATAGTAGTGCTGATTGACAGACTGGGCAGGAACAGTGGGTGGAACTGGGTGACACCTAAAGCTCTTGAATATGTGTGTGTGGGGGGCAACAGATAACAGAGGAGCTTAGTATGTTGAGCTGTGGGACTACAAATAGCTGATATCTCTCTGGCCCAAGGGGCTACGAATAACAGATAAACTACAGGCAATAAGCCAAGCCAGTTACAGGTCAACCTTGCATGTCCATAGAACTATAGATGACAAATCATCTTTGCAGCTGATCTGTGACAGTATGCTTATCCAGTACCGAAGCTTGAATCTTTTTTGGGCTGTAGAGTACCTGACAAGCAAGTCACTGGTCTCACTGTGCTATAGCAGCAAAGAACAGGATTTAAGTACATCCAGGGCTTTTTTTTCCAGGGGGAACTTGGTGGAACTCAGTTCCACCATCTCTGGCTCAGACCCTTTTGGTGTCTGCTCACCACAATCACTTGTTAACACAGAAGTCCGGTTTCTGTGTTTACAAGTGACAGCTCTGCACTCTGTGTTTAACCCCCTGAACTCTGCACTCTGTATGTAATGCAATCCTGGTATTCAATGCCCCTTTAAGGCCCGCCTACTGTTCATAAAATATGAGTTCCAGCACCTATTGTTTGAGAAAAAAAAGCCCTGAGTACATCCCTTTATAGTATGTCAATCCTTCTTTCAGGAGGTTGTAAACTTCAGACATGAAATACACTCAATCACCAAAAGTATTGTGACACCTACGAACCTTGCTAGAAGATATTAATTGGGATAAAATCTTAGGAACAAAGAACACGGAGGAGAGATGGGTTTGCTTTAAGAGCATATTAAAAAAGGGCATTCGCCATTGCATCCCATTGGGAAATAAATTTAAAAGAGCGAATAAAAGTCCTGGGTGGTTAAACTCCAATGTAAAATCATCATCAGCATTCAAACTTTACAAAGAATATAAGGGTGCAATTAGGGCGAATAAGATAGAACACGAAAGACACATAACAGATGAGAGCAAAAAAAATCCCAAGAAATTCTTTAAGTATATAAACAGTAAAAGAGGGAGGACAGACCATATTGGTACCATAAAGAATGAGGAAGGGAATCTGGTTACAAAGGATGGTGAGATGGCGAAGGTATTGAATTTATTCTTCTCCTCAGTCTTTACGAGGGAATCAGAGAGCTTCAGTAACCAAAACTGCAGTGTTTATCCTCACTCTCATGGCTAACAGAGGACAAAATTAGAAATATACTTGAAAAACTTAACATTAATAAGTCACGAGACCAGATGGCTTGCACCCAAGGTTCCTTAGGGAACTCAGTAAAGTAATTGCCAGACCATTGTTCCTAATTTTTACTGAAAGTCTACTGACTGGAATGGTACCAGCTTATTGGAGAAAAGCCAATGTAGCAGCAATATTTAAAAAAAGGGCCAAAATACAACCCTTGGAATTACAGACCAGTTAGTCTAACATCAATAGCATGCAAGCTCTTGGAGGGGATGATAAGTGACTATATGCAAGATTTTAGTAATGAAAATGGTATCATTAGCAGTAATCAGCATGGATTCATAAAAAATCATTCTTGTCAAACAAATCTATTAACCTTCTATGAGGAGAGGTGAGCTGCCATCTAGATAAAGGAAGGCCCGTAGACGTGGTATGTCTGAATTTTGCAAAAGCATTTGATACAGTTCCCTATAAACATTTACTGTACAAAGTAAGGTCCATTGGCATGGACCATAGGGTGAGTACATGGATTAAAAACTGTCTATAAGGGTGAGTTCAGAGGGTAGTGATAAATGGGCAGTACTCGGAATGGTCAGGGGTGGAAAGCGGGGTCCCCCAGGGTTCTGTCCTGGGACCAATCCTATTTAATTTGTTCATAAACGACCTTGAGGACGGGGTGAACAGTTCAATCTCTGTATTTGCAGACGATACTAAGCTAAGCAGGGCAATAACAAATTAATGGGGTGGGCAACTACATGGCAAATGAGGTTTAATGTGGAAAAATGTAAAATAATGCATTTGGGTGGCAACAATATCACTGGGGGGGGGGGGACCACTGGGGGAATCAAAGATGGAAAAGGACCTGGGGGGGCCCTAGTAGATGATAGGCTCAGCAATGGCATTCAATGCCAAGCTGCTGCAAACAAAGCAAACAGAATATTGGCATGCATTAAAAAGGGGATTAACACAAGAGATAAAGTGATAATTCTCCCACTCTACATGACTCTGGTCTGGCCGCACCTGAAGTATGTTGTCCAGTTCTGGGCACCAGTCCTCAAGAAGGATGTGCTGGAAATGGAGCGAGTACAGAGAAGGGCGACAAAACTAATAAAGGGACTAGAGGACATTAGTTATGAAGAAAGGTTACAAGCTCTGAACTTATTCTCTCTGGAGAAGAAGTGCTTGATAGAGGATATGATTTCAATTTACAAATACCATACTGGTGACCCCACAATAGGGATAAAACTTTTTCGCGGAAGGGAGTTTAACAAGACTCGTGGCCACTCATTAAAATTAGAAGAAAAGAGGTTTAACCTGAAACTGCTTACAGGGTTCGTTACTGTAAGAGCGGCAAGGATGTGGAATTTGCCTTCTACAGGCAGTGGTTTCAGCGGGGGGCATCCATAGTTTCAAAAACTATTAGATAAGCACCTGAACGACCGCAACATACAGGGATATACAATGTAATACTGACATATAATCACACACACATAGGTTGGACTTGATGGACTTGTGTCTTTTTTCAACCTCACCTACTATGTAACTATGTAACCTGCCTTTACACACACATGAATTTTAATGGCATCCCAGTCTTAGTCCATAGGGTTTAATATTGAGTTGGCTCTCCCTTTGCATCTATAACAGCTTCAACTCTTCTAGGAAAGGCTGCCCATAAGGTTTAGGAGTATGTCTATGGTAATATTTGACCATTCTTCTAGAAGCCCATTTTTCGGGTTGAGGTCAGGACTCTGTGCAGGCCAGTAAAGCCCCTCCACCCCAAACTCACTCATCCATGTCTTTATGGATCTTGCTTTGTGCACTGGTCCATTTGGTGGCGGGGAGATTATGGTGTGGGTTTTTTTTAGTTCCAGTGAAGGGAACTCTTAAGGCGTCAACATACCAAGACATTTTGGACAATTTTATGCTCCCAACTTTGTGGAAACAGTTTGGGGATGGCCCCTTCCTGTTCCAACATGATTGTGCACCAGTGCACAAACAAGGTCAATAAAGACACGGATGGGCGAGTTTGGGGTGGAGGAACTTGACTGGCATGCACCGAGTCCTGACCTCAACCCGATAGAACACCTTTGGGTTGAATTAGAGTGGAGACATGCGAGTCAGGCCTTCTCATCCACATCAGT
>CM053027.1:261070508-261291174 GCA_028564925.1 Lithobates sylvaticus | reverse complement strand
CAGAGTGGCCAAAAGAAAGCCATTACTTTCAGAAAAAAACAAAATGGCATGTTTTGAGTTTGCGAAAAGGCATGTGGGAGACTCACAAAATGTATGGAGGAAGGTGCTTTGATCTGATAAGACTAAAATTGAACTTGTTGGCCATCAAAGAAAACGCTATGTCTGGTGCAAACCCAACACATCACATCACCCAAAGTAAACCATCCCCGCAGTGAAACACGGTGGTGGCAGCATCATGCTGTGGGGATGTTTTTTAGCAGTCGGGAATGGGAAACTGGTCAGAGTTGAGGGAAAGATGGGTGGTGCTAAATACAGGGATAATCTTGAGCAAAACCTGTACTACTGTGTGTGATTAGAGGCTAGGACGGAGGTTCACCTTATAGCAGGACAATGAACCCAAACACACTGCTAAAGCAACACTTGAGTGGTTTAAGAGGAAACATGTAAATGTGTTGGAATGGCCTAGTCAAAGCCCAGACCTAAATCCAATAGAAAATCTGTGGTCAGACTTAAAGATTGGTGTTCACAAGCGCAAATCATCCAACTTGAAGGGGCTAGAGCAGTTTTGCAAGGAGGAATGGGCAAAAATCCCAGTAGCAAGATGTTGTCAAGCTCATAGAGGCTTAGCCAAAGCGACTTGGAGCTGTGATAGCCGCAAAAGGTGGATCTACAAAGTATTGACTTTAGGGGGGTGAATAGTTATGCACATTGACTTTTTCTGTTATTTTGTCCTATTTCTTGTTTGCTTCACAATAAAAAAAAAAACATCTTCAAAGTTGTGGGCATGTTCTGTAAATTAAATTATGCAAATCCTCAAACAATCCATGTTAATTCCAGGTTGTGAGGCAACAAAACACAAAAGGTACTTTTCCAAGGCAATGTAGATAGTGCCTTGAATTTATGCAGCGATTTACATATATATTGTACATTCACATCAGTCCCTGCCCTTTAGACAACTTACAATCTAAGGTCTCTAACTCACATTGATACATTGACATAGTAAGGTCAATTTAGACAGGATCAAATTAACCTACCAGCATGTCTTTGGAGTGTGGGAGAAACCGGGGCACCCAGAGGAAACCCGAGCAGGCATACGGAAAACATTTAAACTCCAGGCAGGTAGTGTCATGGTTGGGATTCGAACGGACAACCTTAGTGCTGCTAATTGGAAGTGCTAACCACTTAGCCACCGTGCATTCATATACTGCTGACGCATTTCACATTCAAGTCCTTTTCTCAGGGAATACAAAGTAGGTTATTACAAGAACATCTGGCTAAGATGTATATAGAAATATATACTAAAATGTCACAGTGTCCAGGTTACAGCTCACAGTCCCTGAGTTTCCCACTAATTGTCTGGATGGTGGTACATGCATCCAGGCATGTCATCTCTTTTTCAGCCTTCAAATCTGGAGGAGGCCATTGGTCTACTCACTCTTCTATGCCATCAAGACACTAGCTGAAGACCTACCAGTAAGTCGTTCATTCCCAGAGTTGAGTTGCAGGGCTGGGCAATGCAAAAAGGTACAGAATCATGCAGCATTCCCCATTGCCGATGCTGTACTTTTATTTATTTTAAAAGGACCAGTATGCTTAGGCTCCTAGGAGGAGATTTACCAAAACTGGTGCGCACAGAACCAAGTGCAGCTGTGCATAGTAATCAATCAGCTTCTAAGTTTTATTGTAAGGCCCCTTTCACACTGGGGCGGTTTGCAGGCGCTATTGCGCTAAAAATAGCGCCTGCAAACCGACCCGAAACAGCTGTTGCTGTGTCTTCAGTGTGAAAGCCCGAGGGCTTTCACACTGAAGCGGTGCACTTGCAGGACGCTGAAAAATGTCCTGCAAGCCGCATCTTTGGTGCGCTGTAGGAGCGGTATATTTACTGCTCCTATAGCGCCCCTTCCCATTGAAAACAATGGGGCAGCGCTCCGAACCCGCCCGCAAAACTCCGCTGCATCGGCAGTTTGCGGGCGGTATTAACCCTTTTTTTTTTTTTTTCGGCCGCTCGCGGGGGGTAGCCGAAATGCGCCGCTAAAACGACGGTAAAGCGGCGCTAAATATAGCACCGCTTTACCGCCAGCGCCCCCAACGCCCCAGTGTGAAACCAGCCTAAGCCCTGGATCACACTGATTGCACAATATTCGCTGCATTTCCCCAAATCACATTGCACTCCATAGAATGGAATATGTATTTTGATTATTTTCCAGATATCAAGTTTTATCTCACCTATAAATAAAAAATAAATTTAGATTTGTTATGATTTCCTGTCTTCCTGTCTTTATACGTGCCTCGTTTTAAAGGATAAACCTAAAGACTGATCGGTACTGAGTAAGCTCAATACAAAACATCACACTCTTTCCACAAGTGAGTGATTATACATCTTCCAATGGCTTGCAGGTCATCTGATACACAGCATATTTTTTGACCTCTTCGAACTTCTGTGCCCAGACTGATCATTGCTTACTCCCCTGAAACCAGTGACATATTGATTTCTGGCTGACAGTATATTAACACTAGAACCATTTAAGTTCAACTATCAATGCACCCAGTCAACGCGCTGAGCTTTGACACGCATATATTTCACTGTTGAAAAAAACACAGATCTGAAAAACACATTCAAAATGCCAGCAGTTACTATAGGTTTACAGATTATTTTAATAATTACCAGTAATATAAGTTGGTGGATTGATTACATAAAGAAAAGAAAAATGTATTAATATGTTAGTTAAAAACCACCTACAATTTAGTAAGAAATATAGATTATCAAAACATGGAATTAAACGAGATAGATATTGCAAGAGAATTTTAATTTATTTTAAGGTGGTGATGGTTATGAAATAAGCTAGTCCTGTTTAAAGTGACCCTGTTACTAAAAGCCAAAGCCAGTGACAAAGAGTAATAATACCTCTTTCTATTTGTAACTTTCTCTGTTTCAGCACTTGGATTGGTTTGTATTTGGCAGCTTCAAGTACAGGTTAAACATGGGTTAAGCTCAGCAAATGAGTCAACAATTTGGCCACATCTGTCCAATTTGCCTGCCCAAACCCCCTGATAATGTTTGTGACTAAACATCAGCCAGAAGCTTGTAATTTGAGACAAAATGATTGTTGCATGCCCGACCGGTGTTCGTAAATAGACCAGTCTGGCATCCTGGGTGACGTCATTGACCAAACATCGTCATGAACTTATTTGATCAAATGACATCATCCAGCATCTCCGGCTGGTTTGTTGACATACAAGAGCCAACCTGGGATCTGTCACTTACACCGAGAGTAGTGGCAGGTAAACATTGTTGGGTAGATAGTTGTTGCGTCTGTAGGTTAACAGCTCTTTGTGATTTACAAGATCCACCTAGTTGGATGCCACATTTTTATTAGGGGACATTGTTTGTTTTGTTTTTTACTATATTAAAGGACTTTTTTTTTCAGTGTGGGTATTTTTTTGTAATTCTTTCCCCTATTATTTGAATGAGTAACAATGGGTACAATGACCCCCCTACTCATTCACCTGGGTGAGGGATGAATATCTGTTAGTGCTGAACTTGCATTAAAAAACACATTTCAGCACTCTCTATAGACAGTCATTTCATTTTCTGTAGAAAATGCCCCTATTTAGCTCCTCAAACCATGCAAATTTTAGAAAAATAAGTACTATTTTACATTTTTTATTTATTTTTTATTTCATCATGAAGTAGGTAGATTTATCAGGTGCTACCTTGTTACCTGATATAGCCATACATGCACATTTACAGCAGAAGACCATCTAAAATAATGATCTAATGTTTCTTGTTGGAACAAGCCACAGATTTTTATTGCACCAACCTATTGCTGTAGAGCAATGTTTTCCAAACTGTGGCCTTTTGCTTTCTTTTATCTGGCCCTTGGGGCACTCTTCCATCCACTGACACCAACAATGGGGAATAATTCCGCCCACTGAACCCACAAAAGGGGAACAATTGTTTCCAACAACACCAACGATGGGGCACAATTTCTCCCACAGACATTAAAGTGATTGTAAACCTTCAATTTAAAAAAAACAAACAAACATGTCTATACTTACCTGCTCTGTGCAATGGTTTTGCACAGAGCAGCCCAGATACTCTTCTTATGGGGTCCCCCGCCGGTGCCCCTAGCTCCTTCTCTTCATTAGGTGCCCCCACAGAAAGCTGCTTTCCAAGGGGGCACCCATGCGGGCTCGCTCCCGAGTCCCACTGCTGCGTCCATTGACACAGATAGCGGGACTCGGCCCCACCCCCCCACTCCCGTGTCCCAGCTTTTGATTGGCAGCAGCGGAAGCCAATGCCTCCTGCTGCTATCAATCTGTCCAATGAGGAGAGCGACAGTGGCTGGAGCCGCTGCACTCATGCACATTGCTGGATTGGATCGGGCTCAGGTAAGAAAAAGGGGTGGGGGGTCTATGGGGGGGGGGGGCTGCAGCACAGAAGGTTTTTCACCTTATTGCATAGAATACATTAGAGTGAAAAAACTTAAGGCTTTACAACCACTTTAAGGATGGGGCACAATTCCTTCTATTAACACCAATGATGGGGCACTCCTCCTCCCAATGACAACAGCACTGGGGCACTATTCCTTCCACTGACACCAATAATGGGTCAATATTTCTACCCAATGAAGGGGCACAATTTCTCCCACTGACACCAATAATGGGGAACTATTCCTCCCAATGACAGCAACAAATGGGCATAGTTCCTCCCAATGACACCAACAGTGTCAGTTACCTACACCAGTGGTGCTGCTAAAGAGAAATGTGGTTCTAGCACCATTTTGAAATAGTACCTGGTAGCATATACTGTAAATAATATGAGTAGTTGGGGCCTAATGTCACACTTTTAAAACACACTAAAACATAATACTGTACAAATATAAGAGCATTATAATATTCTAAAGGACAATACTAAAAGGGGCATTAGTCTTCCTGTCCTCCTGCTCTGTAGCATGTTGTGTTTTCCTAGTGACAAAAGCTGAAAATAAGTCTAGATTGTTAGCAAAATGTGAAGAAGAGCCTTCTTTTTCCCATATCCCTTACCTTTTAAAAACACAATTGCAGCTTTATTTTTCTGTAAAACATTACATTGTTTTCTTGAAATGTTATAATTGTTCTCAAATCCCATAGGGAGAAAAAAATCTATATTGGCTTTATATGAAATAAACTTCCAGTGAACTGCACTGAGTAAAGCAGGCAGAAACACAAGTGATGATGAGCCTCCTTGACAGTTTTCCCAGCAGCCAGCGTGAGGTTGATTGGCTTTACCAAGTGACAAGGGTCAAGCTTTGAACATTTTTCAACAATGGGACTACAAAGTAAGGTCTCATCTACGTTAACCCTATGTCCAATCCATGATTGCCTTCAAGGGCAGGTTAGAGTGTCCCAACACCATCTGTCATATTGTGTGCAAGAACATCCGATTGCACTTCTTCCACAATAAAAAAAAAGCTTTGAATTGTCTCTATTATATTTAAGCTAATCTTCTTTGAGATGTGAATATTTATGGTCTAGAGCCCTACGGACGACATGAGTAACGATGACACATAGGAACAATACAAAACTCACCAACATGAAATAGACCTGAAAGTGTGCCTTGGTCTACCGTATGGTACGCCAAAATAAGGGGGCATACCCTAGATAAAGAATGATAAGAAGTAGTTATGGAATAATGTGGAATGAGTATTCAGTCTGGGGTAAGAATACTTGGAAGAGGCTTTTAAAAGGGGAGGGTGGGTGGGTATCACGCACAGGAAACCGACAAAGACCGGTGGCCTTTGGGCTGCTTATATACCCTCCGGGCTCCTCCCATAACTTCAGGCCGGTACCCGGCCTTCCAATTTATGGTCTAGAGCCCTACGGACGACATGAGTAACGATGACACATAGGAACAATACAAAACTCACCAACATGAAATAGACCTGAAAGTGTGCCTTGGTCTACCGTATGGTACGCCAAAAATAAGGGGGCAAAAACCTTCAGGTAGGGGATAATTATTTATTAGAGGTAATGTCATTGAGTGAGTCGAGCAAAGGCCTGAGCCATCTCTAACTGTGGGTTAGGAATGTAGCGAGAGAAGCAGGCCGATTTCCACCGACCCAGTTTCTTGATCACGTGGTCCGGAACCCCCTGTCTTGAGGCTGTCGTGGCCGCCCCGATCCGGAACGAATGCCCGGAGTACTGGCTGGGGTCCAACTGAAGATGGCCGAGAAGGACCCGGACATGTTCCACGAACTGCGACGAGTTAAGGGGTTTTACCGGAAAGGGTAGCAGTGGATTGGCCCCTGGGCAGTCGGACAGCAGTGCCGTCAGGCGGTCCAACACGGCAACTGGGCACCAGTTGTTGTGAGTCCTGTACAGGTGAATATCTACTCCGGAACCTCGCTGCTGAGTTTTGGATGTCGTCAAGTGAAGGACGTAGTGATCCTGGTGGCGATAGAGATTATTTCTATGCAAAACTGGACCGGCTGGGTGGCTGCGAGTGCACTCGCTGGGCCGCAGAAACCCGTAAAACGCCATGTGAATCGCAGCCTGTAGGACGGTGCTGAGGAGGAGACCGAATGGGGACCTATCCAGGATGTCAGACATCCCCTTGAAGATCTCCCCCGTGATAGGCAGCCGCTTTGGGCTGACTGGCGGCTGGTGTTTCTGCACTCCACGTAGTAGAGCCCTCACCGCGTGGCAGGAGAACACCGAAGGCCTTGCGGGGTCTTGAAGTGACAAATAGTGCTGCACCCCGGCCACGTACTGGCGTATCGTGCTGTGTGACAGTGCTAGGTGTGAATGGCAGTAGGCGATGAACGCCAAGACCTGCTTGAGGCTGGAAGACTCGCGAGGCCGCTGGGGCAGGAACTTGTTAAACGCCCTCCAGGCCGTCTGGTAAGCCCGACGGGTGTTGCGGGCGAGTGAGGCGTTAATGATGTCGGTGGCTGAGCGTAGGTGTGGGGCTAGTCCAAGGTCAGTTGTGACCAATCCGGGATAGTGGCTGAATGACGGCAGGCTCCCGGCACCTGTTCAAAGAAAGAAATAAAGTTAAAACGGGAGAGTGCGTCCGCTGCTGCGTTGAACTTCCCTGGAATGAACGAGCAGTACACATTGAACTGATGCTGTAGGGATAGCTGGACCAGTCTGCGGAGGAAGGACATGACGGGCCTGGACTTAGACCTGCCCTTGCTGATGATCTCGGCTGTGGCTTGATTGTCTGTCGAGAAAGCCACCGTCCGTCCAGACCAAAGGTGACCCCATAGGTGAGCGGCTGCTACAATAGGGAAGAGCTCAAAGAGGGCTGACGTAGTAGTGAAGCCCGGTGTGGCTAGTGCTTGAGGAGGCCACGGGGCGGCGAACCACAAATGGCCAAAAATGGCGGCGCATCCTGTGGATGCCGCCGCGTCGGTCACCACCTGTGGTGACTGCGTGGACACGACTGGGATAAACAGGGACACACCGTTCCAATCACTAAGAAAGTGCTCCCACATGGCCAGATCTGCTCTGGCTGCAGAATCCAGCCTGATGACCTGGTCTGGGTCCTGCGTGTAGGACAGGAAGACCAGCAACCGGGACACGAAGGAGCGGCCCTGGGGGATGATCCTCACAGCAAAGTTCAGCATCCCGAGGAGAGACTGAAGTTGCTTCTGAGTACATCCCCCCACCCGGGTGAATTCTCGCAGAACCGTCCTGATACGGTCCAACTTATCTGCTGGAAGGCTGGCCTGCATGGCCAACGTGTCAAGGTTGACGCCCAAGAACGTGATCTTGTGTGGCGGCCCGTCAACCTTGTGCTCCGCTACGGGGACGTTCAGATTGTCGAAAACCGTCCTCAACTTTCCAAGGTCCCCTGGGGGAACCCCGGGCGGCTCTATCAGAAGGAAGTCATCCAAATAATGGATGACCTCGTGGCACTGTGCCTCATGGAGAAGGATCCACGCCAGGGTCTCGGCGAACTTGTCAAACAACCAAGGACTACTTTTAGACCCGAAGGTCAATTTGGTCGCGAAATAATATCGCTCCCTCCACTTGATGCCGTGCCAGCACCACAGGGAAGGATGGATGGGCAGCAGCTTGAAGGCGTCAGATATGTCTGCCTTCGAGAGCCAAGCACCCACCCCTGCCCTGAGAATGGCCTGGATAGCCATGTCTACCGAAGCGTACTTCAGCGAGAACTCCTCGGAGGGGATGAGCGAGTTGAGACTGGGAACGACGGAAGAATGAGGCGCTGACAGATCATACACCAGACGTTTTTTTATTTGAAAACTTTCCCTGCACAAGCCCGATAGGGCTAACCCTCCAGATGCTGAAGGGAGATTGACAGAACGGGCCTATCATGAAGTCCCGATCCAACTCCGTCTGCAAAAGGACGTCAATCGCTGGCTCATCTGTTGCTGCTGAGCGTAGGTTCGGACATTCGTGGGTGGAGTGGGGCAGGGTGATGAGCCCGGTATGAAACCCATCCGTGAAGCCTCGGATGAGGTAGCTGGCGAGCGACGGAGTGGGGTGTGAGGTCAGGTAACGCCGAGCCAAAGGACATTGACCCGGCTTAGTCATGGTCTCTTCTGTTTGACCTCACACAGGATCCTGGGGTGCGCCCTCTGGCATAGGGTGCAAACGTGCAAGAGCCGGCACTGGCTGAAATTGCAGGAGCCATAATTAAAATTGTTGCAGATGGCGGCTCCCCCAACCATCCGCACCGGACGTCCCAACTTGTCCACCTTTTGCCCTTGCACCGGGGCCTGCTGAGCCTGGCTCGTGCTGGCAGAAGCCGTGCTAGCTATTGGACGGACAGAGGCTATGTTGGCACACCAGACCGTGGTGTGGGACGCTGACTGACAGACAGCACATAGCGGGGAGCGAAGGCCTGCGAAGTGGCGGCAGAACAATTCCGTGTCCACTACGCTCCAGTCCGTTGGCAAATGGAACTGTGCGAATCTGGCTGCGGCTTTGGCCGAGAAGGACCGATGATAGTCGTAGAACGCTGAGCCACCGTATTTGTGGCCCAGGTCTACGATCAAATGGAGGTAGAGGTCCAGCTCTTCCCGTCTGCCGGGGGAGGCTGAGCACAGCACGTCTCTAAACATGCCGAAAGCGAGCGTGAATTCGGGCACCGTGAGCTTCCTGTTGAGCCTCGGATCCTTCGCTTTCAACACCACCGAGACATCCCCCCAGGTGTAGGCCTTGTTCTCGGCCAAGTCATGGACCGAGATCAAGAGTGAGGCCAGATTAACGTCTTTGCCCTCTAGAATGTCCTTCCTCACGCTGGGTGGCACCAGGTGGGAAGGGTGAACGGTAGGCGTGGCAAGCTCACTACCTGCGGCCGGTGCACTGATGGCTGGGACCACTGCGGGGTCCGGAACCGTGGCAGCCGGGCTGGCCTCTAGACGAGACACCCTGTCCTGGACCTCCACGATTGAGGAAGACAGGGAAGATACGAGGGTGTGTAGCTGGGCAACGGCGGCTGAAATCGATTCCAGAGACGCCTGCTGGCTGCTGGGGCTTGCTGCGGCCGGTGGTGGGAAGAGAAGCCTGAATAACTCCGCCTTCCTGGCCGTGGACGAGAAGGGTATCCCTCTGCGTCTCAGCTCGGCGGACAGCCTGGGAATTGTCCACGCCCTAAGAGACTGGACACTGCCAGCCTCGGAGGCTGACGCCGGAGATAGCGGGGCGGTGAGGTCATCGCTGCCAACTGACGACATGGCGGCTGCCAAGACCTGTTACTTGGTAGACTGGTCACGTGTCTGCAGGCTGGGCCTAAAAGGTGACAAGAAATGAGTTTGGACGTGTCACCTATGATATACGTACCTGCCACAAGAAAGCAGGAGCCCCCCGTGCCCCTGTTTTTTTTTTTTTTGTTTTTTTTTTTTACCTGCTGGAACCCTGATCAAGATGGCGCAGGTGGACCTACTGAATCCGACTGACCTGAGAGAGTGTGAGAAAAAGTACCTATTTAAGAGCCTAAAACTGCTGCCGTCCAGAGCGACGGAACCCAACGTAGATGATAACAACAGGCGATAGTGACTTGAGTCGACTGCCGAGATCGCAATGGGATCAAATGGCAGATGACAACACGAACGACTGACTTGACACGTTGCCTTAACTGAATGAACTTCTCGTGACAGGGCCCGGCCCGTTCGTACCGTATGGGGGTGACTGTGGGCCGGACTCTGGAGCCCGTACCGAATGAGGCCACCATGAAACTAGGCCGACTGCCTAGGTACGCTGAGGCCGAACTGTGACATCCAGCTGCCACCGGGTCCGACTCCAAGCCCCCCCCCTTTTTTTTTTTTTTTTTTGTAGAAATGCGGCCGGCCTAGGGCACGCCGGCGCGAATTCGTACAAGCGGGTGACCAATTAACGCCGGGCGTGGTAAGGTGACACAGAAATGCTATAACATGACAAGGGCAAGAATCAAAGTTTTTTTTTTTTTTTTTAATTTTTTTTTTTTTTTTTGCGACTCCGCCCCTGGCGCATGTATTGAAATGAGGCCGAGCCTAGGGCACGCCGACACGAATTAAGTGCGAAGAAGTGACTTCATTCACGCCGGGCGTGGTAAGGTGACAGAAATGAGATACCATGACAGGGGCAGGAATCAGGAATGTACGCAAACCAGTGATGCGATTCCGCCCTTGGCGCATGTATTGAAATGAGGCCGTGCCTAGGGCACGCCGACACGAATTAAGTGCGAAGAAGTGACTTCATTCACGCCGGGCGTGGTAAGGTGACAGAAATGAGATACCATGACAGGGGCAGGAATCAGGAATGTACGCAAACCAGTGATGCGATTCCGCCCTTGGCGCATGTATTGAAATGAGGCCGTGCCTAGGGCACGCCGACACGAATTTAGTGCGAAGAAGTGACTACATTCATGCCGGGCGTGGTAAGGTGACAGAAATGAGATACCATGACAGGGGCAAGAATCAGGAATGTACGCAAACCAGTGATGTGATTCCGCCCTTGGCGCATGTATTGAAATGAGGCCGGGCCTGGGGCACGCCGACACGAATTAGTGCGGGGAAGTGACTGCATTCATGCCGGACGTGGTAAGGTGACAGAAATGATATACCATGACAGGGGCAAGAATCAGGAATGTACGCAACCAGTGATGCGATTCCGCCCTTGGCGCATGTATTGAAATGAGGCCGGCCTGGGGCACGCCGACCCGAATCAGTGCAAGGGAAGTGACTGCATACAAGCCGGGCGTGGTAAGGTGACAGAAATGATATACCATGACAGGGGCAAGAATCAAGAACGTACGTAACCAGTGATGTGATTCTGCCCTTGGCGCATGTATCGAAATGAGGCCGGGTAGTCGTGCATCTGGGTCGCCCCGATCGGAGCATGCATGGATGCGACCGGACCAAGATGGAAGCGATGGCATGAACACCCTGTTGCAACTGATGCGAAATGATTTAGCATGACCGACTGGCCTGATACGTTGGCCACGTTTGAAATGATGAAATGATTGTCATGCTAACACGTGAAATGTTTCGACACGGTCGAAGTGATTTGTACAATTAGTATGCCAACAGTGCTTCGGAATGTGAATAGCGATTCGGCACGCTCGCTGGCGCCACCGATTCGAATAATGGCAGGACATGAACGATACGTGTGAGTGCGAACGGCACCCGTGCATGAGTCACGTTTGAACGATTCGAAGACTGCGTAGCACGACCGCGAAAGGGGAACCCTTGAGTGCCGGATGCGGCATCGGTCGGAATGTAGTGGCGGGCGGCCCTGAATGTGCGTGCCGCTAGATGGCTCCCGATCGTGTACAACCAAAAACGTGCGAGTAAGTGTTTAGTTTTTTCGAGACAAGCAGAGCGTGGTTCGTGAGCTACGCAGACCACAGTTTAGTGACATGATAAGCAGTGCATGAGAACGTAAAACATGGGAGCCGAAGCCCTACCTGCGACAGCCGAACCAGACTCTTTGTACGAAACTGCGACTCGGCGACACGAGTGCGACACGAAGGGACAACACGACTTACGAACACGGACGCGGGACTGGACTGCAACAAGAGGAGACGGACAGACGACAACGGAGCTCACGAACCGGCACCAACAGCGCTTGTCTCGAACGAGTCGGTCCTAGATGTCTGACGTATCAGATATCACGCACAGGAAACCGACAAAGACCGGCGGCCTTTGGGCTGCTTATATACCCTCCGGGCTCCTGTCCCCCATAACTTCAGGCCGGTACCCGGCCTTCCAATTAATTGTCACGCTGCAATGTTAAAATGTCTTTAATGCAGCGCATTCTCTTTTTCTTTACAATGCAACAAGAATGACATGTTTTAGCTGCTCCTATTCACCCGCACTTCTCACAAACTTAGTTCTTTATTACTTTGCAGCATTTCTACACTACATGTTTATTTTTACTCAGATCGTAAAAGAATCTTTGTTATTTTTTTACCATGATTTGTCTTTTTTTTGTTTTGTTTTTGGGGAATACATATTTGAAGTTTTTTTTTTTTTTTTTTTTGGAGGGGGGTTGTGTGTCTCAACTTACCAAAACCACATTATTAACATTTGTATTTCTTGCTTAAATTTACTAGGAGTTTGTGGGTTGTTGGTGCCCCTTGTTAATTCTACTTTAGGATTAGTGAAATGTACCTGCCTACTCAAAGAAAAACTGTCATTGTAGAAAAGTAAAACACAATAGTCAATGATTATTTCAAATCAAAAAAACCTTTATTTAGGTCACACCAACAAACCAAAGAGGAACGCAGCCATGGTGAAACTTGGGGAATTTGCAAAGCCTTGGCCCCCCACGGCAACCATCATTGTTCAAGCGTAGAAAATTGGGGGCCTGAGGAGTACGTATATTAAGGGGAGTGCAATCTGGTCGTGAAGTCCAAAGTATCCGGAACTGCAGCAGATGCCATCTAGGTCCCCAGGCTCTGGTACTACAAGAGGCTCCATCTTCTCTCAGACCAGACTGATTCCAGGTCGTCACTCTCAGGTCTTCCTTCCATGCTTCCTTGCACGCTGTGGCTGTCGTGCTGGTGGGGTGGCAGAAGGAGGAGGAGGAGGAGGAGGAGGCGGAGCATGGTAGCTATGGCAAACATGTGTGACTGGGGTCATCTCCCCAGCCCTACCCTTATTTAGGACATGGAGGATGAGCCCCTCACACATGTTGCGTTGCCTCACCTCCATACCCATCATTTTTGTGACAACCACCGAGCCAAAGGTCTCCTCGTCGGCGGGTGTGGCATGTAGGGAGTCTGAAGCCTCTCTTATCATGCGGAGCGCTGACTGTGCCGCATAACCCCCCCTTCTCGCCCTTTTGTACGGAAGGCGGAGGGGAGGGGTTTGGGTGTCAGTCAGGCTCCGAGGCCTAGCCCCCTCTTGGCTGCCATTACCCACCTGGTGGCTGCCACTAACCCCTGCCTCCTCCTGACTGCCACCTTCCACAGCCACCTCCTGGCTGAGGTCTTCCTGTGTATGAAAAAGGGACATAGTTTCAGTTATTTGTTCATCAAACACACACAATTCTCATCTAGTGACTGGTGCAAAATGTTTACAAATAGAAAACCATACAATTCTCAGCCCTGCAGTTTAGATTCTGGCCCCAAATGTCTCCAACACCACTGTCTGTTGATATGTCAAACACGTTAGGAACTAAGCAATTGGGGATCCTGAATTAAGTGAACATCATTCATTATTCCCATAAATGGTAACAAAACTACTATACCTGGAACAAGCTGGGCTCCTCCACCTCTTCCATACTGGAAGGCCCAGGTTGCTTCTCGGAAGCCTCATCAGGGGTGGGCTGCGCGCAAGGAAGCGTGGAAGGAGGAGTCGAGGTTGGCTCCGTGACATCAGTCTGGTCTTTCAGAAAATGGAGACTCTGATAGTACCAGAGCTTGGGCACATAGACCTCATCTGCTGAAGTTGCAGTTTCCTCAGACTTCACGACCTTCTTCCGCTCCCTGATATACGCACTCCTCAGGCTGCCAATTTTCTTTCTTAGATCATCAACAGTTGCCGTGGGGAACCTTGGCTTGACAAATTCCACAAGTTCCTCCAGGGCTGCGTGCCTCTTTGGTTTGTTGGTGTAATGTGGGTGTTTACCCTGCCATAAAACGGGAAATTCCCTGAATTTGGCAATGAAGAGGGGAGAAAACTCATGTCGTTGAATCCCTGCATAATCTCTGCAAGACACAACACCACACAAACCCTCTCAATTATGTCAGGCTAAACTCTCCTAATCTTCTCCATAAAGAAGCCTCAAGTTCAAATCAGTCTAGGCTAGTTATGTACCAACGTCAAATTGTACCTTCGTTTGTAGCGATCGTCTCGTGCGTGAGTTTTCTCTCCCCTCGTCTCCCAGATCGTGGCTACGACACAGGCGTGTGACGTTTTATATACAGTGCGCATGCGTCAAACTCCGCCCCCCCTGACGATCTTTCTCGTCTATTCCCCACCCCTTCTCTTTACGGCGCAGTGGGGAGAGCACATGGCGTGGACACAGCAGGTGCGCCCCAAATATCCCACCAACGAGGAGGAGGACGAGGAAAGTCCGGAGGCAGAAACGTCCCGATCCCGGAGCCTGAAATTCAAGGCGTCCAATATGTCATTTGGAGAAATGTTGGAGATGGTGGACATATTAAAGAGGAGCGACTATGATGGGAAGTATGGGCCTTACCTCAACCCCAATATCCGCAAGGCCAAGATCATGTCTAAAGTTGTGAGAAGGCTGTACAATCAGTTTGGGGTACAACGATCCAAGGAGCAACTGAGGAAACGCTGGTCAGACCTGAAACTGAGGGAGGCCGATCAGTACAGAAAGATCAAGCGAATTCTTCAAAAAAGTAAGTAGTTGGGTTTTGTGTTTGATTTCTTGCTTGCATACTGCTCCATTGTGGTTTGATTTTTACAAAGTTGTACATTCCAAAATGGCCACTTTCAGGTTCGTCTGTGCATTCGATCGTACTCAGCCTCGATCTTTCTGCCACTGTCATGGTCGTGTGTGTGTCCATTCGATCGTACGCAACCTCGATCGTTCGGCCACTTATAATACGATGTTTGGTGTTTTTTTGGGGGAAAGGAAGTTTGTTCTCACTAGAAATGTCATCAAGAATGTAAAGCCAATTTATTCAATGTAAAGGAGAGGTCACCCAGTAGCTGTTTACCCATCTGGACTCTAGAGCACTAGTGCTGGGACACCCAAACCCCCTTTTTATTAGGCTTTTCCACACATGTGCTCCAGTGGATACTAGAGGGGTGTCTCCATCACACAAACTTCTAACAAAAAGCTAGTCAGTTTAGCACCTTTACAAAGTGACTACATTCATGTAGTTGGCATTTGTAACTGGCCAAACTAAAATAGTGTCCGTCACTTTCAAGCAATGTTTGTCATTTCCTATTTCTGCCCTCAATAGATTGTGTTGCTAAATCTTCCTTTTGTACATTCTCATAGGGGAGCGAAAACTTGGGCCGTCTGAGGAAACCCCCAAACCCAAACCAACACCTCCCAAAAAAGGGGAAAGAGCAGAAGCAGAGGAGGAGGAGGAGGAGGAAGGAGAGATCATCGAACTTGGAGAAATTGTCACCACAACAGGTGAGTGTGTGAGAACACAGCTACTGGTAAGCTAATCCATGTATGGCTGCCTCATTTCCAACACCCCATTTTTGTTTGTTTGTGGTTTTTAGGTGACGTGGATGTTGTGGAAGAAAAATCGCACTTTACCACAGAGAGTGCCCACGTACTCATCGGAGAGATAATGGTCTGCAATAGAGATCTAGATTACATAAAGCAAAACATCAATGATGTTCAACAAAAATTGAAGAACATCATTGATGTTTTAGGAAAAATATGAAAACGCACCAAGTAATTAACACACATTTGTGCCAGCTTCTGAACACATTTGCAACTTAAAAACTGTGTGAAATTTGGAACATGCACACATTGTGTCCACATGTGCTAGCTCCCATCATGGTGGATGAATGCCAACGTTTTTTTGGGGGTGCAAACACTTTACGAACTACGAAAGTGGTTGTGGTGAAGGGGTTGCACCCCCAAAAAACGTCCATTCATCCCCATGATAGAAAATGGCACTTTTGAAGCTTCTAGGCATGTGTTTTACCATCTAATGACCATTTTCAGACCCAAATTGTGTGCATGTTCGAAATTTCCACTTTTCGGGGGTGGCCCCCCCATGTGATGAAGGCAAGATCAAACACACTTTGAACATATAGTCATGTCTGATCTTGTCTTCACTTTACAAAGTAGAACTTTCCTAGTTCATAGGTTCTGTTTAGCTCCATGCCTGGTTTTACCAATTGCGGAATGTTTGTAAACAATGTTGTAAATAACCAAGATGTTGTCAGTTTTGGCGTGAAGATTGTAAACGCACTTGTGAATGTTTTCCAAGTAAACTTTTTTATTTTTCTAAATGTGTGGCTTCCTTATTTAAAAAACACAATGCATTATGTATGTAAAATGTAAAGGATATGGGGGGCAATGGGTGTTATTTACTAAAGGCAAATCCACTTTGCACTGCAATTTCCTTTCCCAGGGAACTTTTTCAATGCACTTGTAGAGCATAGCGGATTTGACTTATGTAAATGACACCCACAGTGCTTTGTACGAAAACACAGAGCACAGCATTTTTCAGAATACACACATGTCAGACCTGGTGATGAAAAGGAGTATTTTGGGTGTCAGTTATGCAGGACAAACCTTCTCTAGACCAAAGATTAGGTAGCAAACACACAACATGAGAATAATCTTTTTGGGAAGAAGAGACTGTTACCTCCTTTTGCCCAGAAAGTGCATTCCCACTGTCGAAGGCAAAGGGAAAAAATGTCAAGGTAAAATAAGCTAAAAAGAAGACTGAAATTACAAGAAATCCGAGGTTGGTTAAAATATCAGATTTATTAAAAAATGCCTCTCACACATCGTCAGGCAGAGCAATGGCCCCCCTACCCACAAAGTACTCCATATATTGCTCGCGGACCAAGCGGGCATTTAGAGGGGGCAAGCCTGGACGTGCCACTTGAAGGGCTGTGAGGTCCGCATTTGGAGGGCCCTCCACATCTGGGCCAACGGGCACCACATAGTTCCTGTTATGTCTTTTGAGGAAGTTGTGCAATATGCAACAGGCAAGAACTATGTGGTTCAGTTTGTATTCCGCCAAGTTAAATGCCGTCAGGAACAGGCGGAAGCGGCTGGCCAGGATGCCAAAAGTGTTCTCCACAACTCTTCTGGCTCTGGACAGCCTGTAGTTGAAGACCCTCTGGTCCGGGGTGAGGGTCCTCATCGGGAACGGCCTCATCACATGGGGAGTCAACGCAAACGCTTCATCTGCGACAAAGACGAAGGGGAGTCCTTCGGCATTCTCCTCTGGAGGTGGCAAGCACAGACTGCCACTTTGGAGACGCCAGTAGAACTCCGTGTGCGTAATGGCACCACCATCCGAGATCCGGCCGTTCATCCCCACGTCCACATACATAAACTCGTATGTTGCCGACACCACCGCCAACATCACTACACTATTAAACCCTTTATAATTATAATAGTAGGACCCCGAGTTGGGCGGTGGGACGATGCGGACGTGTTTCCCATCAATTGCCCCTCCGCAGTTAGGAAAGTCCCAACGGCTGGCAAAGTGGGAGGCCACAGTCTGCCATTCCTGTGGCGTGGAAGGGAACTGTGGAGTGAAACAAGAAAAAAAAATTAGTCACTTTGCACTTAAACATTGCAAGCAGATTAGACAATCAACATCTTGGAACAAGAGCATTGTATAAAATTGGAGGCTGGAAAGTATTTGCACAGAAAAGTAGAGGCTCCCCTTCACAGATTACTCACCCCCCATCAATCCCCCCACTTCTGATGGGCCATTGGCAATAACTTGGGGTTTTGGGGGGGGGGGGGGTGGTGGACAGGTAACCCTCTGCACTTCATTGATTGGCAAATGGCTCAATAATGTGTGCTAGTTTGGCCAGACCCTCTGTACTTAACACTATTGGCAGCCCCCAGGAAAGATAAAATAACATTTCAACCCCCCCCCCCCCCCCCCAAAAAAAAAGGCAGGCACATTGTGACATTCTGAAATTACCAAGCAAGCTAATAGGAGGGAAAGAAGACAAAAAATTAGGAAATGGAATGTATGGAGGCAGCCCCTTGCACTACATGCTTTGCTGAATTCATCCCTAAAGATGCCCACTATAAAGAGGTAGGTATATAGTGTGTATGGACCTTGGGAAAGCCAGCAGATAAAGGATTGGTACCATCTGACAGAGCAGTTTGGGGAGGGGGTTCCTAATGAGTTTGCCCCCCCCCCCCCCCCCCCAAAAAAAAATAAAATTCTAAAGGGGCTCTACATGAAGTAAACCACACAGCAAACATTTGTGCATATTTTAGGGGGTGTTTGGGGGCAAACAATACTATGCAGCAGACAAAAGACATTGCTTAAGTGACTAGGCCATAGGTGTCTATTGGGGCAGAAGAGCATGCTGGGGAGGTAAGTGAAGGGAAAAATGCATGAAGGAGAAAAGGGGCACAGCATATTAGAGCATATTGCAATCATGGTAATTAGGGAAGGAGGTCAAAAATACAAGTCATTAGCAAACAGAGCATACATAGAAGGGAATAGTAAAGGAGAAATGTTACCTTAATATAGTCCTCCTGCAGGACCTCGATGATGGCAGAACAGGTCTCTGGAATAATGATTCCCAGGGCCTGGGAGAGATACCTGAAGAGAACTTCAAATCCTGAAGACTTCTCCCTGTCGCCAAGTACCTCAACGTGGCAACAAGCCTCTGCTCCGGAGTAATGGCTTGTCTCATGCAGGTATCCTGCCGGCTGATAAAGGGGGTCAGCAAAGCCAAAAGACGGTGAAAATCGGGGTCCGTCATCCTGAGAAAGTTCCTGAAATCATCAGGATTATTCTCCCGGATCTCACGAAGCAAAGGCATGTGCGAGAATTGGTCACGCTGAAGCAACCAATTCTTGGTCCACATACTCCTCGTCACTCTGTTCATGGACGGGTCTTGGCTCAAAGCTAAAAGCCCGACACCAATTCCGCGTACAGCACGAACTCGGCGACGAGTACGCACGGGAAACATCGCTCAGAAGGTCACAAAAGGTCGGCTGGTCAGAACGGACAAACAGAAAGCACCGATAAACAGCAAGGCCTGAAAGAACGAAATGAATACCAGAAACGAGCAGACAATAAGCAGTGCAAATCAAAGCGTCCTATATCAAGATATAGGCCGCAATGACCAACAAATGCGAACTGACTACACGCACTAATAAACAGATACGCACGACAAGCACAAACTGAAGAGCAGTAACGATCTGAGTCAGAAAACTGAGAAGCGCGAATCTTAAGTCACCAAACTTCCACTAACTCTCGATAAACACGGGATCAGCAGAAGGAGCCCAACGGGTGCCTGACGTGGTGCTGAACTTCCCTTTTGTAATCTCGTGGACGACGACTTTCTTCCAGACCGGATATTCCGACAACGTAGTCCGACCGTGTGTACGCAACACCAACATCGGACAAAGTACGACGGACAAAATCCGACCGACCTGGTCCGCGGATTGTCCGACCGTGTGTATGGGGCTTTAGACTGTTCATTGAGTGAAGAGTGACTGTTGTTGTGCGACTGGCTGCTGTTGCAATAACCTGGGAAAGGGACCTGTGGCAAGCCAACGGCCCTTGTGGGGGTGAGCACTACATCTATCTATCTATCTATCTATCTATCTGCTAAAAATTGTAACTTATATAGAATTGATTTTGTTTATTTCTCCATACTTACCACATATTTTTTTTTTGTATATTATGACAATGTTCCCCATTGCACTAAATATTTTTCAGATGGATAATTTGGGGGAGGCAGAAAAGTGCATGAA
This sequence comes from Lithobates sylvaticus, assembly GCA_028564925.1. Lineage (NCBI taxonomy): Eukaryota > Metazoa > Chordata > Amphibia > Anura > Ranidae > Lithobates > Lithobates sylvaticus. The sequence continues at coordinate 261,271,320 of CM053027.1, read as the reverse complement.
TAGCAACTGGGCCAAATTGAGTTACTATGCAACAAAGGTGTTTGTAGATGCCGCCCTCCTAATGTAAACACCGCTCTGCGCTAAAATGATGGTAAAATATACGGTATAAGAGATTTAAAATAACTAAAATCTATGTGTGCTTAATATGTGCAATAAATAAATATAAATAAATAAATATAAATAAATATATGCGCAAAATGTAATGGTTCAAGGAAATGTGGGTATGTTGAATTCCCAATTTCCACAATGTGCTATTGGTTGCCCTATATACACATTGGTGAGCAGCTGCTTAATAAATAAAACAGATTACAATAGAAGAAATAGTGCTGATGTGCGTTTTTTCTAAAATCCCCCCAAAAATGCAAGCGTACCGAATAACAATAACAATGGGCAAATGTAGCTATCAATACTGTGCCTGAGCCTTCCGCTCTATCCTGAAGCCGCGGGGAGAGTTCCGCTATAGCGAGCGGCGTCCTTCTTCCTGTCCAGGCTGCTGGAACGCAAGCATGGGCCGCACAGTACGTCACTTCCGGTTGACCTACGCACTGACGCGTTTCGTCACTTCCGACTTTGTCTTGAGGGCGTCCTCGAGACAAAGTCGGAAGTGACGAAACACAGCAGGGTGTAGGCCAACCGGAAGTGACGTACTGTGCGGCCCATGCTTGCGTTCCAGCAGCCTGGACAGGAAGAAGGACGCCGCTCGCTATAGCGGAACTCTCCCCGCGGCTTCAGGATAGAGCGGAAGGCTCAGGCACAGTATTGATAGCTACATTTGCCCATTGTTATTGTTATTCGGTACGCTTGCATTTTAGGGGGATTTTGTCAAAGCAAAGGGAATTTTTTATCAATAAACGGTTTATACAGTATCACACTATTTGGCCACATTTCTTTTCCATATACAACCTAAATACCCGCGCTGGTTTGGAGAAATTTGGTGTGTTGGTGTTGGAGGAGAGGTGATGTTGGAAGAGAGGCGGTGTGTACCATTGATGTCTACAGGCTTATATTATTATTGCATCTGGTGAGTGTACCCCCAAGGGGGGACCATAGCACGTGGTGAAGTCCTGCTTTTTTCTGGTGGATGGCTCAGAATTGCTACAAACTCATCATATAAGAACTGTCTAAACTGTTTGCACATTTGCACAACTCACATGGATTTTATTTATTTATTCACTTAATTTATTTAATCACGGACTGAGTTTCTTCACATACAGTGGTGTGAAAAAGTGTTTGCCCCCTTCCTCATTTCCTATTCCTTTGCATGTTTGTCACACTTAAGTGTTTCGGAACATCAAACCAATTTAAACAATAGTCAAGGACAACACAAGTAAACACAAAATGCAATTTGTAAATGAAGGTGTTTATTATTAAAGGTGAAAAAAAATCCAAACCATCATGGCCCTGTGTGAAAAAGTGATTGCCCCCCTTGTTAAAACATACTATAACTGTGGTTGTCCACACCTGAGTTCAATTTCTCTAGCCACACCCAGGCCTGATTATTGCCACACCTGTTCACAATCAAGGCATCACTTAAATAGGAGCTGCTTGACACAGTAAGGTCCACCAGAAGATCCTTAAAAGCTACACATCATGCCGAGACCCAAAGAAATTCAGGAACAATTGAGAAAGAAAGTAATTGAGATCTATCAGTCTGGAAAGGGTTATAAAGCCATTTCCAAAGCTTTGGGAATCCAGCGAACCACAGTGAGAGCCATTATCCACAAATGGCGAAGACATGGAACAGTGGTGAACCTTCCCAGGAGTGGCCGGCCGCCCAAAATTACCCCAAGAGCGCAGCGACGACTCATCCAAGAGGTCACAAAAGACCCCACAACAACGTCCAAGGAACTGCAGGCCGCACTTGCCTCTGTTATGGTCAGCGTTCATGCCTCCACCATCAGGAAAAGACTGGGCAAAAATGGCCTGCATGGCAGAGTTCCAAGGAGAAAACCACTGCTGAGCAAAAAGAACATCAAAGCTCGTCTCAATTTCTCCACAACACATCTTGATGATCCCCAAGACTTTTGGGACAACATTCTGTGGACCGATGAGACAAAAGTGGAACTCTTTGGAAGGTGTGTGTCCAAGTATATCTGGCGTAGAAGGAACACTGCATTTCAGAAAAAGAACATTATACCAACAGTAAAATATGGTGGTGGTAGTGTGATGGTCTGGGGCTGTTTTGCTGCTTCAGGACCTGGAAGACTTGCCGTGATAAAAGGAACTATGAATTCTGCTGTCTACCAAGAGATCCTGAAGGAGAATGTCCGACCATCTGTTCGTGTACTCAAGCTGAAACGAACTTGGGTTCTGCAGCAGGACAATGATCCTAAACACACCAGCAAGTCCACCACCGAATGGCTGAAGAAAAACAAAATGAAGACTTTGGAGTGGCCTAGCCAAAGTCCTGACCTGAATCCTATTGAGATGTTGTGGTATGACCTTAAAAAGGCCGTTCATGCTCGAAAACCCTCTAATGTAACTGAATTAGGACAATTCTGCAAAGATGAGTGGGCCAAAATTCCTCCAGGACGCTGTAAAAGCCTCATTGCACGTTATCGCAAACGCTTGGTTGCAGTTGTTGCTGCTAAGGGTGGCCCAACCAGTTATTAGGTTTAGGGGGCAATCACTTTTTCACACAGGGCCATGATGGTTTGGATTTTTTTTCACCTTTAATAATAAACACCTTCATTTACAAATTGCATTTTGTGTTTACTTGTGTTGTCCTTGACTATTGTTTAAATTGGTTTGATGTTCCGAAACACTTAAGTGTGACAAACATGCAAAGGAACAGGAAATGAGGAAGGGGGCAAACACTTTTTCACACCACTGTATATATATATAATTTTTATTCACTATAAATTTTGAATGAATTTACATCTATATATATTCACATGTAATTTTACTTATTTATTAATTTATTGAAGCATGATAATTAATTAAGTATTTAGCGCTGCTACAATTTTAGAAAAAACGCACATCAGCACTATTTCTTCTATTGTAATCTGTCACAAATTGAGTTACTGGTGCTAAATTCATGCCCAGTAATGCCAATGTTATGCTCTTTTGACCATCTTATTTAACTGCATCCTTTTCAGTATGCTCTGACCATCTTTTCCAGAGGCTGTTTATGGCCTCTATTTGGTGCCTATGCTTTATCGTGTACTTTGCCAGAACTGGCAAAGGTGGAGTTGCAGGAAAAATGATGCAATAGGAAGCAAATAGGTGACAGAAATCTTTAGAACTCGGATATAGAGCCATCAGCATGGTGAACTGCGTGTTGGGCAGAACATAGTCTGAATTTGGTTTATTTTTCGAAGACCTTACAAAATGCTGTTTTGATAGCACATTTCCAATAGCATATATAACCAGTAGTTATCTCAATGTTTGACAAGGATACACATTTTGCTCTAAAAGAGCAAGCATGCAGTTTGCCAACCTGTCTTCCTCTGATTCCTCAGTTTCATTGTTCCAGTAGCCACACAGGAATCCTCCATCATCTATATAGACATCACTGGTAGCTCTGTCCAATAATATTTCAGACCCATCTCCAAGGTTTTCCTTCCCTATACAGGGGATAAGTTCAAGTTGTAAGTTACCTACTCAAAGGAATCATTAAGAGACAACTTTGCCTTATAATCTTGTGCTACCAGGGTCTAAAGTAACTATTTGCAGATAAAAAAAAAAAATTATGGGAATGGAGTGTACATCTGTGAGGAAGACATAAAGAAGAAAGAGGCTATGATCTTAGAAGGGGCAGTGGCCATTTGTTTGTACTGTTGGAATACTTCTGAGGGGACAGACTGGACACCTTTGCTACCATTGTGCTATATGCTGGGTATCCAGTGTGCCCCTAAGTATTTAAGTATGGGTGGGCTTCCTCCAGGCTTACCTGTCCTCTATCTATCCATTATTAGGCATGTGCTTCTTCTTTGGAGGCTCTCAAAAATTTATAAAGTTAGGACTGCAGATAATACTGCAGTGCCGTGAAGTCTCTGCAGCTTATACATGTATTTGCAAATGTGCAAACTAAACCCCTGTTTTTAACGTAAACTGTTAGACAGGATAATTATGTTGGTTGTAGGCTGGTTGGTAAGCTGAGCTGGGAATTTTCTTTGGTTTTGTTTGACATGCGTCACCTTTCCATGTGTTCCTTGCTGTGAAGGCCAGTTATAGGCAGGGGCAGTGGCGCTGTGGTGCTTTCCCCTGCAGCCTTATTGATTATACAGTGTGACACTGCTCTTTTCCAGGTTGCATGACGCCCAACATTATTCAATTCACCTTATTTGAGCCTAGGGCATCCAGGGCCCCCCACCCTGCTCTGGACTCACAGTAGAATGCTGTAGAATGTGGTGCTATGTCATTACATGTACATATATGACGAAACAGGGCAAAAAGGTAATGGCCAAAATTTCCAATAGTCTGCCAACAAAAGCATTTTGAGGTTCCTCGTCTGAAGCCGCCTGAAACTGTTTATTATTAGGTGTAAATAGGGTTGCCCATTCTTTTCTGGACACCAAAGGTTTTTCTTTTTTGGTAGCTCATCCTCAGACACCCTGGAAGATCGTATTGTAGAAGCTGGGCATGTATATGTCAGTGTTGTTACACAATTTTGTGGGTGATGGGTGCGCTATTATATCTGGTTGGTCTTTGTAAGCTTGGACTTGGTTAGATTTTTGCATATGACCCTTTAATAAGGTTAGAAGGGCAATTCTTGGTGTCTTAATATGAGGTTTCTTCTGAGCCTTGTAAACTGCCTGAAGGGATGTTCACTTGCCAATTGTGGTGGCAGCTGTAAAATTCTAGATAGCCTTTGTTTTTACTTTCTTGAAGATATTCTTGATAGGGATGGCTGGCGTGCTGGGAGATTCTTCCTGCATACCAGCCTTTATAAACTCCCCAAAACAACAATGGTTGGGACCTTATGCCGAGTACACACGATTGGAAATTTGGCCAGCAAAAGACAGATGAGAGCTTTTGGTCAGAAAATGCGACCGTGTGTATGATGAATTCCTGCCAGCAAAAGATTGAGAGCAGGTTCTCTATTTTTCGGTCGGAAAAAGTTCAGATCGGAAGTTTCCGATCATCTGTAGCAATTCAGACGCACACAATTCCAACGCATGCTCGGAAGCATTGAACTTAATTTTCTCGGTTCGTCGTAGTGTTGTACGTCACCGCGTTCTTGATGGTCGAAAGTTCAGAGAACTTTTGTATGACCGTGTTTATGCAAGCCAAGCTTGAGCGGAATTCCGTCGGAAAAACCATCCAAGATTTTTCGGACGGAAATTGCGCTTGTGTGTATGGGGTATTTCTCTTCCGTATCAAACACACCCCATGAACATAGCCTATCAATATGTCACTGTCACAGACAACACAGTCAGAACCACCAAGAATGTCTTCAAGAAAATTGTAGCGTTTTCCTACTAATACTGCACTTAGTGGAGTCCTGGTCTGTCATTTTGGCTTCCTTGCAAGATGACATTATGGCATAATTACAGTTTATCAAGATGCTGAAACTCCTTATCAATTAGCGTGGATTTAGAATAGTTTTTGACAAATATGTGACATATTGAAATCTGTGTGGAAGGACCTTTTCATCTCGCTCTATATAAATTCTACCTGTTCTGTGACATGGATGTGAGACTTGAATGTGACAGAGTGCCAAGCTTAACTGGATAATTCAGTAAGGGGCTACATTAGTTAACTGAGGATTGCACTCTAGATATAAGAAATACTATAGAACTTTGGACCTTAACAAATCAGTTATATACACTTAAAACATTTTTTTTCTTTTAAATGCTTAGAAACCAACTTAAATTATTACATTTGTAGCACCCTCTACCTTAGGTAGGTAGGTGCTAGAGTAGTGGATTTGTTTTGTACTGTCAGCGCAGGTAAATCTAGGCAGGCCTATGCTGTGAGCTAGGCCTGTTTGTTTTGATCTGGGGGCAGGGGAGAGCTTTAGTGTAGCAGCAGGTGACTGACATGTGCTTGAGCTCTTGGGTGCCTCCTCTGGTTTTCAGAAGGTTCTGGAAAAGAGACAGGGCAGAGAGCTGGAGTGACATGGGTGTATGTGGGAGCCCTGATCAATCCCCAATTAGGATTGGCTGGGGGCAGGCCTCCTATATATACCCAGGGTCAGCCTGCTGTGGGAGGAGTTTTCGGGTGGAAGAACTGAATGACGGAGTGTTAGACTGTTGTGGTCTGAGAGAACCCCCTTTCTGGGGGTGTGAACTCAGGCTGGGAGCTCGGGAGCTGGGAAGGAGCCTCTCTCTACATGGTCATTGAGAGGTGTCCTGCAAAAGGAGCAGGAAGCGGACAGTTGGGAGCACTGCTAGGCAAGTCATTCAGGAGGGATCCATGTCAGGGTCCATGAGTGAGAAGCACAATGTGTAGCTCTGGGAGAGACATGCCAGGATTTGGAAGTGGAGCCAGATGGAGAGACTGTTGTGTTGTTTTAGAGTCAAGTCGTTGCAGCCACGAGGGCTGGCAGGATTTGCATTGGACATGCTGGGATTAGTAGTCCACCAAGTGTCACATTTATTCTTCTCAACTAAAATGGTTGCTACCACAAAGGGGACTGCAAACCCCTGCCTGCAAAGGGCTATTAGTAAAAAGGTTAGGACTTATTTACAGTGAGGCCTAGCCATATGCTAACGGTGACAGGAACCTAGATTTGGACAGTGAAGTGAAGCAAGTGATCTCAAGTAGTGTGCTGGAGGAAGAGACTGTCAAATTTAGACTCAACCTACATGAATTTCATGGAGAAGTATTCATTATCTGGGCTTCCCATGTCCCTTTTCCCCATTGAATATGAATCCCCTAATAAAAACAACAAAAACAAGCAAGAGACTGTTTATTGTCTAAGAGAGTGTGCCAAAATGGATGTTCGACCAGCAGGGTGAAATGTGTGGATGTTAGAACACGTAGTAACCCCACGAGGGCACCGCTACACATTTTTAGAACCTTTTCCTTTTTTAACCACTTAAGACCCGAACCATTTTGCTGGCCAAAGACCAGAGCACTTTTTGTGATTCAGCACTGCGTCGATTTAACTGACAATTGCGCGGTCGTGCGACGTGGCTCCCAAACAAAATTGATGTCCTTTTTTTCCCACAAATAGAGCTTTCTTTTGGTGGTATTTGATAACCTCTGCGTTTTTATTTTTTTGCGCTATAAACAAAAAAACAGCGACAATTATGAAAAAAATGCATTATTTTTTGCTTTTTGTTATAATAAATATCCCCCAAAAATATATAAAAAAAAGTATTTTTTTCCTCAGTTTAGGCCAATACGTATTCTTCTACATATTTTTGGTAAAAAAAATTGCAATAAGCGTTTATTGATTGGTTTGCGCAAAAGTTATAGCGTCTACAAAATAGGGGATAGTTTTATGGCATTTTTATCATTTTATTTTGTTATTAGTAATGGTGGCGATCAGCGATTTTTATCATGACTGCGACATTATGGCGGCCGCGTCGGACAATTTTGGCGCGATTTTGGGACCATTCACATTTATACAGCGATCAGTGTGATTAAAATTGCACTGATTACTGTGTAAATGTGACTGCCAGTGAAGGGGTTAACACTAGGTGGCACTGTAGGGGTTAAGTGTGTCCTGGGGAGTGTTTCTAACTGTAGGGGGGGTGGGCTAGCTGTGACACATCACTGATCATAGCTCCCGATCACAGGGAGCAGAGATCAGTGACACTGTCACTAGGCAGAACGGGGAGATGCTTGTTTACATTAGCATCTCCCCGTTCGTCCTCTCTGTGAGACGATCGCGGGTATCTCGCGGAGCTCCCCGGCCAGCGGCACGCGCGCAATGGCACGGTGGTAAATTCAAAGGGATGTACAGGTACGCCCATTTGCGCAGCCGTGCCATTCTGCCGACGTACATTGGCGTGCGCCGGTCAGGAACCGGTTAAAACATGACATGGACCCAAAAAAACACACATTTAATTCCTTGAATAACTATGGAGGAAAGCCTATACTTAATCTTAACTCATTAACGTTTTTTAAGGATCTGACACTTCTGGGAGTGTCAAATCCTTTTCTCTGCTGGTCCCACTGCTCTCTCCTGACTCTTACATCACTGCACTGTGTAAATTCCCTGCTCCGTCTCCTGACTCCTATTACAGCATATCTATGCAAACAAGATTGAGCTGATAAACGCTATGTATTTCATCTCATTCATCTGGAGTTGTCATAATCCCAGCACTTACTACTACTGCCTCTCTCTCACTGTCAGCTATGCTCCAAACACACACCGTGGATTTTACAGCTGATGGTGAGGGAGCGCCAGCAGTAGTAAGGGCTGAGATTTTATCAGCTCTGGATGTATGAGAATTAATGTTCTCCTTAGCATTTGTTCATCAGTTCAATCATGTGCACAGACAGTGCTGCAATGAAAGAGGGGGGGGGGGGGGGATTGAGCAAGGTGCTCAGTACTGCAGTGTGAAGGGACGGGAAAGCAGATGGGGACAGCACAGATATCATATCTCTTTCAAGTGATATGACACTCTCTGAAGGGTTAGATCCACATTTTAATGGCTTGGAAAAAAGAAAATATATATATTTTTAAAAACAGAGTGGCAAAGATGTGAGAGGATATAATAAAGCACTACCCCAAGTGTTTAAAAGGAAAGGTTGTGTCTGGTGACAGCTCCTGCTTGCTTATATTATCCTTGTCACAGCTCTAGAAGCATTGTCATTCTGTTTTGATCAGTTTATGCTTGTAAGATTAGTATTCTGTATGGAGCATTTATAATTGTTAATACAATTTAAATTCCAGACATAGAGCTAAATACACATGTGAAATACACATGCGTGATCTGCCAATAAATGTATAATTCTGTCCATCCAATCTTGTGATGCATACACCTTTGCCAGACTGTGCAAAAACAGAGTAAAACTACATTTTCTGTATAAGGTAAGAAATAAAGAGTATCATGCTGTAGGCAGGTGCAGTCTACTGCAGGTGGCGCTCGACCACATCGGCAATGCAGATGGTAAAGGAAATCTGAATCTATGATTTCCTCGATCACCCAGGGCAGTGATCCAGTTGGATGCACAGGCCCCATGTGACCCTGGCAGCCATCTTGGGTCAAACAGAGTCCATAGAAGACTCTGACCCCTGGGTTTGTAACGCTTTATGCAAGTGAACAAGGTAGGGACAGATTCCCCATCTGTCAGGGACAGTGCCAGCGATAGGGAGAGGTTCCGATGGAGTAGGGAAAGAGCAGGGACTACATCTACCTTCTCAGGAAGCTTCCTTTTTGGGTCAGACCAGCCATGCCTCACTTTGCTCCTTGTGACAGACACTGTCTCTCCGCTGCAGTTGTAAGTGGCACCAGATGGGTGAGCCTCCCTGCCAGACCTGTTTGTGCTGTTAACTTACCGTTTCAATACATCACTCTTTGCAAATCGGGACTCTGTGTGTTTACTGCCTACCAAACCATACTACAACTACCCAACACTCTCTCCACCTGCAGATTGGATAATGAAGTCATCATCTCTGCTCACTCTGCTCTCTTCACCTGTCAGCATGTTTCTTGATAGCATCTGTGAACTCCGAGTCCACCGGACTCTCTCCAAGTCTTAGTGCTGTTGTGCAAGGAATGACAGCATCTATACAGTACCATCCAAAACATTCTATTTAAGTTTTGTATTGCATAGAAAAGGAATAGAACCCCTGTTTGGTTTTTAGTGCTATCTGGGGCTGTGTTAAAGAGCATTATTTGTGAAGTAGGGGAGGTCTAGAACATAAGTCCGCTTTTTATTTATATTTGTTACCCTGTATTCGATTTTTCCTCACTACCTGTCCAGAGAAAATATTGTAACTGAGAGTAAAAGGGAAATTATTTGTCATGGATAGCAGTTAACCCCTATATGGGTTTTAATTCTTTCCAACTCATCTAATGCCATGTGCACACGATCGGAAATGCCGCTAGCAAAACTCAGATGAGAGCTTTTTGTCGGAAAATGCGACCGTGTGTATGCTCCATCGGTCTTTTCCTGCCGGAATTCTAGCCAGCAAAAGATTAAGAGCAGGTTCTCTATTTTTCAGTTGGGAAAAGTTTGTATCCGAAAATGCGATCGGCTGTATGCAATTCGGACCCGCAAAAAATCACGCATTCTCGGAAACAATTTGACGCATGCACTGAAGCATTGAACATCATTTTCTCGGCTCGGTTGTAGTGTTGTGTCACCGTGTTCTTGGCGGTCGAAAGTTCAGAGAACATTTGTGTAACCGTGTGTATGCAAGCCAAGCTTGAGTGGAATTCCGTCGGAAAAAACATTCAAGATTTTTCAGACGGAAAATCCGCTCGTGTGTACACGGCATAAGCTAAAAAAAATGTAAATAAATAATAGAAAATAAATACATGGATGGACTTCTAATTATATTAGTTTAGAAGGAATTTGTTGAAGTCTATACTGTTGGTACAGGAAGTTATTAGGAGGGACACCCCCACAGTGCTTATGCCAATAGATGCCAAAAAGGCTTTTGACAGAGTCAATTGGGGGTTTATGTTTGAGACGTTAAGGTACTTGGGGTTTGGGGAGAAGTTGATGAGATGGATTGAGTCTCTTTATTTTCACCCGACAGCTAGAATTAGAGTTAATGGCTCCCTGTCCGGCCCCCTAGAACTAGTCAATGGGACAAGACAGGGATGCCCACTCTCACCACTCCTATTTATAATCACGTTGGAGCCCCTCCTGGTGGCAATACGCAAAAATCTAAATATCCAGGGGATCCAGGTTGGAGGTAGGCAGTATAAGGCGGCCGCATTTGTGGATTATCTATTATTGTATATCTCCAATCCCATAACAACAATCCCAATAAGTCCTAAAGGAGTTAAAACAGTATGGGGAATTAACGAATTTCAAAATAAACATGACTAAATCCGAGATTTTTAACTTAACTTTGTCAGAAGTAGAACAGAGGGCAATTCAAGTTAATTTACCGCTTAAGTGGTGTAATAAGGAATTGGGCTACTTAGGTATAAAACTGACAGAACAAATAGGTGATCTCTTTGAAGCCAACTATATACCCCTACCAGGGCCCAAGTCCTGCGGGAACGCATGGGAACGGAGTTCCTGTACTTTTTCCATAACAGGAACTCAGTTCCCGTTAGCAGCCATGTCCTGCAAGACTTTGCGAGCTGTGTGGCAGGTGCTACACCAGCAGCTGCCGACACAGCTCACAATAGTAAGTGCCGCACACCTGACCATTCAGGCATTGCCAGTAGGGGGCCCCATGACAGCTTCCGCTTCGATCTACCTGTCAAACACAGCTAGCTGACAGGTAGATCAGGTCCCTGCTGCTAAGAGATTGTATTTAGTCAGACCTCTCGTGATGCGCTCCTCCGCGCCGGCCCCTCCTGATTTTCTGTCTCCTCACCCCCCCCAGTCTCCTGCATACTTGCTCTGTGTGTCCCGCTGAATCCCCCCCTCCTCTATCTTCAGTGCCATATGATGAGAGAACCCAGAGGAGGAGCACAGCTATTCTGCTCAAAGGACATGCAGGGAGAGAGGTGAGCTGAGGGAGGAACATCAGTTTGGGGTGGTAAGCTGAGCACAATACCTGGCAAAGTTTAATGCCAGGAGGGAAGTTTATGTGGAAATATGTGAAGGGTTGGAATAGCAGCGAGTGTGTGTGTGTTTTTTTTTTATGTACTAACAGTTAAGCTTCATACACACAATACGAAAATTGGATGAAAAATACCACTTTTGAAGTGTTCGCGCATATGAGCGTATCATTTTTTTTTTTTTTTTTAGTGGGCGAGTGGATCTTGGGTGGGAGTTCCCACACTTTTTTCCCCAGAACTTGACCCCTGACCCCTACTTAATAAAATTAAAGACCAACTGGGCAGGATGCAATATAAAGCACTCACATGTATTGGAAAGATAAACACAGTTAAAAGGTTCATATTGCCTATATTAATTTACACATTTCAAATGGTCCCAATCCCTCTCCCACAGACTTATTTTGGAAAACTAAAATCTATGGTGTTGAAGTTTATCTGGGCATGTAAACGTATATATCATATAATATATTGGTGAAAGACAAAGATAGAGGGGGTTAGCAATGCCAGAGTTTAAAAAATATTACGAAGCAATTGTGATTTCTAGAATAACAGACTGGCTACATAATAAGATGGAGAAGAGTTGGGCGGAGTTAGAAATTACACTGAGAAGAACAGATATAGGGAAAATGATATGGATACCACCCCAACACCGAGACTTAGGAGCTAACACGAACATGTTGACAAAAAACACAATAAAGACTTGGGATGGAATAAATAAGAGACACAAATGGGATTACAACTCACCACTAATGTCACTTTTAGACACAAATTTTTTTTTGCCTGGGAAGGAGGAGCGTTTATACTTTAGTAGGTGGGCCAAAAGGGAGGAAATAGCACTACAGGAAGTGATGGTAGGGAATAGAATATACACTTATAGCGAAATCGCGAATTGGGGACACAGGCCACTTGATAAATGGAGATACACTCAAATTCAACACTTTGCACAAGCCTTACCACAGCCACTAAGAGGAAGGAGACAACTGAGATCACTAGAGAAATTGCTGAAGTCCCCCCAAAGTCTAGAGAAAAGGATATCAAAAATTTACAAAATATTGAGACGAGAGGCGGATAGCGAATATCCAACTTTCATGGAAAAATGGGAAAGTTAGATAGGCCCGTTAAAGAATGATGATCATAGGAATAAGATAATTAGGTTGACTCACTCAGTAGCAAAAGACACACAAACAACGGAAATGTCCTACAAGTTATTAGCCAGGTGGTATGTGACCCCCCAGAGAGCACAACGCTTCAGAGGAGATGCCTCCCCAACTTGTTGGAGGGGATGCACCGCACTGGGGACCTTTGCACACCTGTGGTGGGAATGCACTAAAATACAAAACTATTGGGATAGGATAATAGAAATAATATTCTTCATCACATGGGAAAGGATTAAAAAAGAGCCATGGACATGTCTGTTCCACGATTCAGAGAAGGGTATGACACAATACAAACTGACCTTAACCCCATATTTGTTAAACGCAGCTAAGAGCCAGATCCCATGCCTACGGAAAAATCAGGAGGCCCCGACAATGAAAGAGTGTATTGAAAGGGTGGAGTGGATAAGAACCCTAGAAGAGTCTATACATACGACAGAAGAAACAGGGGAAAAATATCAAAGGATATGGCAACAATGGCTGGTATTTAGGAGAACGGAGAAGTATCTACAAATACTGGAGGGTCAAAGCTGACAGACAGGGAAGCGAGTGAGACAGGGATTTTTATTTTATTTTTTCTTTGGGGGGTGGGAGGGTAGGATAAGGAAAAGGTAGCAACAAATGTAGTATTAAAAATATGTTAGTTTAAGGTTAATGATGAAAAGAACATGTTTGTAAAACTGCACATAATATCAAAATAAAGAATATATAAAAAAATAAAAGGAATTCATAACTGCATTATTTTTTATCTGCTTGTAGTGCAGCTTGAGGCAATGCTGTGTACCCCTGTTTACATTTTGTATTGGAGCTCATAGAATGAATAAAACCAGACGTTACTGTCATCATATCATCGGTCCTTTGAGATTCATGTGTATCTCTGCTATTAGTTGTGACTCGGGATACTATAGAAGCAAAGCAGTAAACCATGTAATCTCATCATCTGCTTGTTTGTACAGTATTATCAAATCATTTTTTTGTATTAATGGCCACTTAGTTAGCACAATAAAACATGCCTATAAATAAAATAAAGCTAAGTGACACAGCTTCTTACCCTGCTGATAGATGCAAGTACAGAGACACATAGTCTGAGACCTAAAGAATGTCATAAGCAGTTTAGTCAATAGAAAAGCATGTACCGTATACAGTGAATTTTCCATTCTAGTGAAATAAAGAGAAATGTGATAAAGTTTTCCTCTGTCATAGCTGTGCATGGCTATTTTTCACATAAAAGAAGACCCAGACCTTTGTGACCACACAGAGATTTCACATACTTCACAATGTGCAGTGTGTATGGTGCGCAACTAATGGAAACATGGGAAGCAATGATATTTCCCTAGGCATAGTGTTGGATGGTTATTATAAATAAGTCAAGAAGGGCATAATAGAAGCGTTCCTGCGCTGATATGATATGGAACGAAAGGCTGTTATCTCACAATCCACTCGATATCTCGGCCAGACAGAGAGCAGAGATTAACTCTACCCAGGAATAACCTAAGCGTGGATGATTGCAGTTCTCTGCTTTGACTATGCATTCTGCTAGAACTATAACAAGGAGTCTGTTGATTATCAGTAACATTGTTTTTAAAGTTACTTTTTGACCTTAAAGCAGAGTTCCGCCGTTTTTTTTTTTATAAAGTCAGCAGCTACAAATACTGCAGCTGCTGACTTTTAAAATATGGACACCTGTCCAGGGAGCCCGCGATGTCAGCACCCAAAGCCGATCGGTCCCTTGGCTCTTGGGTGCTGCCGCCGCCATCTTCGGTAAGGGAATCAGGAAGTGAAGCCTTGCGTCTTCACTTCCTGGTTCCCTACTGCACATGTGCGACTCGTGCTGCGTGTTCCCACTGGTCCCTGCTGTCTCCTGGGACCCGTGTTTCTGCCAGAAGACAGCGGGGGGGGGGGGGGAGTGGCGTAGATACCCACGGATGGCGTGGGTATCTATGCCCAGAAGTGGGAGGAAGATACCTGTATTATACAGGTATCTACTCCCCCCTCCCCCCTGAAAGGTGCCAAATGTGACACCGGAGGGGGGGAGGATTCCGAAAAGCTGAAGTTCCATTTTTGTGTGGAACTCCGCTTTAAAGCAGTATTAAACCAAAAAACAAAACATTTTATACAGTATATTGCAGCTTACCATTTATTAGATGTGATGGCTGCATCAGTTTTCTGTTCTTTGGCTTTTTCCCCCTCTGTTTTCACCTGGTTATCTGGTCAGTAAAACACCTCCTGGATTAGTGAGACACAACTCTGGAGGAATGCGCACAGGGGGCACAACAGACAACAGCATTGTCTGTCGGGGGGGGGGGGGGGGGTGTTACATATATTAGAAGACTTTGGACTTTGATACACTAACAAATTGAAGCAAAACAGTGAGTCCAGCCAACTCCACAAAGTTTGTTTTTAGGGCTTTTCTGCCCACTTTTATTGAAGTACAGATTCACAGTAGAGTTCCCTCACAGGGGTTCTCACCATCAATGTGTCAAAACAAACAGTATTCCACCTACTGGCTCTTCTCTGCATAGGTCTCCAAACACACAGTCCCCAGTGCTCGTGTGCCAAATTCTGAACCTTCCTCAGCTCTGTTTCTCCTGCAGCTCCCTGTTGCTACATCTTTACAGGCTCGGCCATTCACAGTCCCAGCACAGACGGACCATGCTCCTAACAGCTCCCTTGCACAAACTAACCCCCTCAGGAGGGTGGGGCCACTAACCTCTAATCCCAGCTCTAAGGCCCCTTTCACACTGTGGCATTTTTGCAGGCGCTATTGCGCTAAAAATAGCGCCTGCAAACCAACGCGAAACAGCTGTTGCTGTGTCTTCAGTGTGAAAGCCCGAGGGCTTTCACACTGAAGTGGTGCGCTTGCAGGACGCTGAAAAATGTCCTGCAAGCCGCATCTTTGGTGCGCTGTAGGAGCGGTGTATTTATCGCTCCTAAAGCGCCCCCTCCCCTCCGAACCCGCCCGCAAAGCGCCGCTCCAGCGGCATTTTGCGGGCTGTATTAACCCTTTTTTGGCCGCTCGCGGGGGGTAAAACCGCCCCGCTAATGGCCAAAATGCGCCACTAAAACGACAGTAAAGCGGCGCTAAATATAGCTCCGCTTTACCGCCAGCGCCCCCAACGCCCCAGTGTGAAACTAGCCTAAGGCCCCTTTCACACTGGGGCGGTTTGCAGGCGCTATTGCGCTAAAAATAGCACCTGCAAACCGACCCGAAACAGTGTGCCTGTTTTCTAAAAAAAAATAAACATAGGCATGGGCTCACCTCTCTACAGCAGTTACAGAAAACATGTTTATCCCTTTGGGATAAAGGTTTTGTATGAATAAATAATAGATGATAATTTTAATCACTCCTGCCAGTGTTAAGTGGTTTGTCTCATCCATGTAAAATGATACATTCTGCTGGAGAGCTTGTGCTTTTGAAAAATAACAGACTTGTCGGCCAGATCACCGGATGAAAATGGGAGAAAGAAAGCCTAAAAAAGAAAATTAATGCAGCCATTTCAGCTTACAATTGGTAATAAATGTTTACTTTTGGATTTAATACTGGACTGGATTTAACAAATTCATTTCCAAATTAAAAATAAAGAATGGAAGGCAACATAACTGAAATTTATAGAATATCAACAGCATCACTACATCGTATGATTTTCACATTTCTTTCAAGAAAGACTTGCGCTTTGCTTACAAGAATGGGGTCATGTAGGTTGTATGATAATAAAAAGTGCATGCTTCATGCTTCATAGTGAAAGAAATCTCTGTTTTAAATGACAAAACCGGGTGTGGCCTGGCCGCACACAGGAATGGCTGCTTGAACACGGAGCTCCACTCCTCCACAGAGCTATACCGCAGAAATCAGCGCAATATACCAGCTCTTCATCCCCCGCAGAGGGGCAGCTGATTCCCTACATCCCCAGGAGTATGACCCGCGGGCGATCTAACACCCACGGATCGCGGAAGCTATCTGATTTCTACATGATACTCGCCAGAGAAACTGCCCAAGATGGCGCAGAGCGGGACGGAACTCCCTCACAACAGGCAACACAGGCAGAGCCCGCGCTGTCAGAAGATCCCTTCTCCCAATGGAGGACTCTGTGGACCAGCAGCAGCAGACAACACTCTCCCCAGCAGACAGAGGTAAGAGGTCTGCTAACTCCCCAGCACACTCTCTTACAAAGCCTCCCCCTGTGAAGAGGCAACATGGCGCTGAGACCTGTAGTGCCACAGCAGCTGATACATCCACTGCATCCCTAGCTGCATATACCACTACAGACAATCCTGCCTCAGAACACACACTGAAAGCAATGCAATGTAATCTGACATGCAAAGAGAATACAGATCATGACTAGTGTAGCCTAGATATTACCCACCAGCTGATACAGCCAAATACTTCCCCTTACTTTAAATTAAATAATAGACCACACCTTCTTTTATGGAGTAAATGGCCGCAACAGCCTTTTATTAAAACATAACTCTAATAACTGAAAACACATATAAATAACCATAGTGATAAATAACATATCAACACATAACCAGTAAACAAACATCAAGAACTGTAAACAATCAGTTACACCCTGTTAATTGGTCAGTGACGGAGCTAAGTACTATAAAACATATATATAACTACTGTAACTGTATATATATATATATAACACCTCCGGGGGGCACTGCGGGATAAAACATAACCAACTGGCCTCCATCTGTGCCGCCCGGAGACAAACACCTATCCCGCAGTGCACGAGTAATCATCAAATATATAATTTGATGTACTACCAGGAGGGGCCATCTACTGATGAGCCCCCCACAAACCGGAGGGGCCATCTAATGATGAGCCCCCCACAAACCGGAGGGGCCATCTAATGATGAGCCCCCCACACACACTTACCACCTACATAACTGCTCCGTCACTGACCAACGAACAAACACGCCACCCCTTTTCATATGATGAACCCTCTGCTTCCGATTCCTGAAACGATAACAAAAACATTAAAACCTCCAAAACAATGCCTTATATTAGGGAGGGTGGGTGGGAAAAAACCTGCCTCCTCGTGTGTTACTGCCCGCCGAATGTCCGTCCTAGCCACGCCCCCTTTTTATATGGCCGCTCCCCCCGTCTCCTGATTGGCCCGCTGCGCTAAGCCACACCCCTTACAATTGTAAATGTGTGTCCTAGACACACTGTCATGGCCAGGCCTGCCCTACCTTTGCTGTGCTGCATCCCGGTCCGGCCCTCTCTTCAATTAAACACTTACATGACAGAATGGATAATCTGGAGGACCGTGTTGATCATATTGAGCAGCACCTCTCTGCAGCTACTATTGCCCATAACACCACCTTTGACATACAAGATGAGCACTCTGAAGCTATACAGCAATTGCGCCTTAAAATCGCAGACCCCGAGGACCGCTCCAGGTGAAATAATATTAAAATTAGGGGAGTGCCAGAAGCCATTGCACCTGCTGAAATAACCCCATATCTGCACCAATTATTCCGCAAAATTATACCAACACTGAACCCGCAAGACCTCCTCATAGACAGAGCCCATAGGATTTATAAGCCACAACACCTGCCTGATTCTCTACGTAGAGATACCTTGGCCCGAATCCATTTCTTTCACTCTAAGGAACAAATCATGAGAGCTGCCAGATCTCTGTGCAACCTTCCTGAACCGTTCTCCAAAATACAACTTTATAATGACATCTCTGCTGCCACCTCGCAGGCACGCAAAACCTTTGTACCAGGGACATCGATCCTCGCGGAACACAAGATCACATATAAATGGGGATTCCCTACCAAACTTATTGTCAATTATCAGCACCAGCAAGTCGCAATTCTGACACCCAAGGATGGGATTAAGCAGTTACACAACTGGCGTATAGTCTCTAACCTGCCTCCAGCGACCCCATTTAACAAGAGTCCCTCCAGGATCCCCAATAAATGGGCGTCAAAGGACAAACCCTAATTACAGGATCACATGGGAAAAACCATTCAGGTCATTCCTAAACCCAGCTGGTTTTCACTCGCTTTAAAATTGGAGGAGTATTTCTCCTACCGGTTGACCTACCACGCCAAACTGCTAAAGCACACAGCATTTTCTCAGGTTACTATATTGTTCTTTTAGTTTACTATTCTTGATTATAATTTTTGGTTTGCAACTAATTTGCTCAACTAAGTGTATAAAGCCTCTATATCAGCTTTGATTACTGTATAGAAGTCAACTATCTTACTCTTTACTTGTTTAAGTAGTTAGTAAATGCACTATTGATTGGTTTTTGAAAGTTCGGTTAAATATTGCTTAACCCATTCCAGGGTAGAACGCTCTCAGTACCACTTTGACATCGACTAACCAGTACTCATGTCACTCAAAATCACCTCCCTTAATGTCAAGGGCTTAAATAGCCCATTTAAACGATCCCTACTGTGGAGGGAAGCGATCTCCAAACACACCGATTTATTATGTATCCAAGAAACGCACCTTTCCTCAATCAATCCACCACGATGCACCCACAAATTGTACCCACATATTTTCCACTCCCAAGCTAGCAAAAAAGTGAGAGGAGTAATGATAGCAGTACGCTCTACTGTATCGCTTTCAGTTTCCAACATAGAACAAGATCCCTCTGGCAGGTACCTAATACTATTAGCCCAATTTAATAACAGACCTTTGATAATTGTCAATCTTTACGCCCTAAATACCCACCAAAAATCCTTTTATAAAACTATTGTGAAAAAAATTCAACATTACCCGAGAGATCAAATTATATTAAGTGGCGACTTTAATGATGTACTTGACCACTCACTTGACACCTCCGCACCGAAGAGGAGAAGATCTACTGCCCTCTCCTCCATGACACTCCTAGAAGAGTTCTATGACCCCTGGAGGTGTCAACATGGTACTGAGAAAGATTTCACCTTTTACTCCAATTCTCAAAGAACCTATTCCAGGATCGACCTGTTCCTGACATCCAAAGTACTATTACAATCTATTACCACTTCCTCTATCGGAGTAATATCATGGTCTGACCATGCCCCCATATCTATTAGTCTTAACCTATCACCCACCACCACATCGCACAAATTATGGTGACTAAATGCCTCCCTACTTAGTACCAAGGACAATAGGGAACAGGTTAGATCCGTGATAAACGACTACTTTGCCATAAACGAGCACACGGTATCTAACCCTACCACTCTCTGGAATGCCCCCCAATCTGTCGTAAGGGGGACCCTACTAAAACTGGGAGCCCAGGAGAAGAAAAAAACGAAACGCAAACCTCAACTTTTTTCTAGACAATATTAGAACACTAGAAAGGCGTAACATACAAACACCCTCAGAGACCACTCATGAAGAACTCCGCAAACTCAGATCTGATCTGAGCTCATATCTCCAAACCGGCTACGATTTCTATATGAGGAAACTAAGGCTTACCTGGTATTCCCAGGGAAGACAGGGAAAATCCTAGCGCAGCAATACAAACGCAAGGCAGCACAATCTAAAATCCCTTTCCCCATAGATACTAATGGCCATAGGCTGACTAACCCCAAAGAAATAGCCAATTGTTTTAGCTCCTTCTACTCCAAATTGTATAACCTAAAATGTTCCCCCACTGAGACACAACCTATTGATACAACTATCCAAAACTTCCTTTCTAAATTGGGTCTCCCCTCCTTGACCCCCACACAAACCACAGAATTAGCCCAAACCTTCTCGATCCCAGAAGTCCGGAACACAATCAAGGCATTACCACTACAGAAAGCCCCGGGACCGGATGGCTTTGGGAATGAGTATTACATACATACTGTGAGCAATTAATCCCACGCCTATGCAACTCATTAAATAGGTTCCTTACCACTGGAGAAATCCCAGCTGAATCCTTAGAAGCAACCATCTCTACTATTCACAAACCAAGAAAGTCCCCCCACGACCCAGGTAATTATCGTCCCATTTCGCTTCTTAATACCGATCTCAAGGTATATGCCAAATTGTTAGCCACACGCTTATCGCAATACATGACTCACCTCCTACATCCAGATCAGGTGGGATTCATTCCCCAACGTCAGGCCTCAGATGGTACCCGCCGATTTGTAGATCTCATTCACTGAACTGAACATCACCAAACGCCTTCTCTGCTGATCTCCCTTGACGCAGAGAGGGCGTTTGATAGAGTTCACTGGGGCTATCTGGAGGCTGTGCTGAGGAAATTCGACATAGACGGTGAGTTTCTACAAGCCATCTTAGGTCTCTACTCCTCACCCAGCGCTAAGGTATGGACTTCAGGCATGCTCTCTAACTCCTTTACAATCACTAATGGCACCAGACAGGGGTGCCCACTCTTGCCCCAGATCTTCGCCTTAGTGATGGAGCCCCTAGCACAGACCATCCGCACACACCCCCTCATATCGGGGATCCTGGTAGGAGACACCCATCACAAAATAGGTCTCTACGCAGACGACGTTATCATTGCACTCACTGAACCTCTAAACTCACTCCTTTCACAAATACTTAACTTTAGCGAGATTTCAATGTATAAATTAAACCATTCCAAATCATCCATGATTGGCATTTCCATATCACCCTCACTTAAAACTGAGGTTTCCAAGATTTCCCCCTTCTCCTGGGCCCCCGGCTCCTCAATGACTTATCTGGGCATTCAACTTGTAACCCCTTCTTGCACGCTTCTTCGAACTAACTTGTCCTCCCTACATCAGAAACTAACAACTATAACCTCGGCTATGGCACCCATTAAAGCATCATGGGCTGAAAGAATTGCCCTGAGCAAAATGTTTCTTCTCCCACATGTTCTTTACTACTTCAGGACTTTACCAATGCTACCGGTAGAATTAACCAAAATTCAACATATCCTCAACTCCTTTATATGGGCAGCACATAAACCACGATTGAAAACATCAACATTGTGCTCTCCTATAAAATAAAGTGATCTAGCGCATAAATAAAAACACCCTCTTAATAATGTATCAATTATAACACCAATGCGTGATAGTGGATCTCTATAGAGATAACAATAAACTTGATGTGATAACGAAGTGACAAAGTAATAAATAAATAGATATATCAATCAACATAAGAGTCTGGATATTGCTGGAACCACAAATAAAAAGCCAATAGTTCAGAAAAAGGCTCTAATAGTTCAGGAGAAAAACTCTAATAATTATAGAGCTGTATGAACGGACAAGTCCGTGGATCACTTTGAAGATAACCACGAGGAGATACACCCAGTGTAGGTTCTATAATGGATAGTCTCTTAATCGATATCCCCAGTAGTAATTGACAACTGTCAGCAAGGCAAGATATATACAATCCAAAAATGGGCTATCTAGCCTCTCACCTCATGGGTTCTTTATAAAGCGTGTAGTCAGAGACAATACGATCCTCCTTTCCTCTTGTGGTCCTATCTTCGTTTGGGGGAGCCTTGCCCCGGTATCCTGTATCAAATCCCGTCTCTTGAATCACTGTCCTCCAGCTTAGCAGGTTACAGATGGATAGATAAGGGCACTCTCCACGTGTGTACACCGCCAAACGATAAAAGTAGGAACAAACAAAAGTAGAAAAGGGTGGGATCGGAAACAGTCACCCTTTGAACCGGAAGTGACGTGAGATCGGCGTTCAGACGCCATTGTGCTTACTTTTTGCTTGATTTGTTTTTTAACACTGTAAGAGTCCATTTTAGCTATTTTTAGAAATTTTCTGTGCTCATTTGTTTAATAAAGTCTCCTTGTTTAAACATACTTCACCATTGGAGGCACTCCTTTTCTACTTTTGTTTGTTCCTACTTTTATCGTTTGGCGGTGTACACACGTGGAGAGTGCCCTTATCTATCCATCTGTAACCTGCTAAGCTGGAGGACAGTGATTCAAGAGACGGGATTTGATACAGGATACCGGGGCAAGGCTCCCCCAAACGAAGATAGGACCACAAGAGGAATGGAGGATCGTATTGTCTCTGACTACACGCTTTATAAAGAACCCATGAGGTGAGAGGCTAGATAGCCCATTTTTGGATTGTATATATCTTGCCTTGCTGACAGTTGTCAATTACTACTGGGGATATCGATTAAGAGACTATCCATTATAGAACCTACACTGGGTGTATCTCCTCGTGGTTATCTTCAAAGTGATCCACGGACTTGTCCGTTCATACAGCTCTATAATTATTAGAGTTTTTCTCCTGAACTATTAGAGCCTTTTTCTGAACTATTGGCTTTTTATTTGTGGTTCCAGCAATATCCAGACTCTTATGTTGATTGATATATCTATTTATTTATTACTTTGTCACTTCGTTATCACATCAAGTTTATTGTTATCTCTATAGAGATCCACTATCACGCATTGGTGTTATAATTGATACATTATTAAGAGGGTGTTTTTATTTATGCGCTAGATCACTTTATTTTATATGATTTTTTAGGTGTATGTGAACACTATTAGATTTGGCTGCTTTTTATTCCAAGGAAGATTTTATCTCTATTGGATAACACACCTCAGATTTATTCGTTTTACGTTTTAGCATATATAGAATATTTATGCACATGCACTTACTAATATTTATTTATGCACAGGCACTTGTTCATTAATTAATATTTATTGATTGTACACGGGTGGAGTATTTTATTCCACCATCCAATAATACAGCGCGGAGGTCACCTCCACTTATTCTATTGTGCTCTCCTACTACCTCTGCAGGGATGGGTGCACCCAATATCAAACGATACTATAAAGCAGTTATCTTAGATCAAGTAAAGCAGTGGTGGTCCCCACACCCCAATACATTGTGGTATTAAATCGAGTCGACAGCTATGCAAAGCACCCCACAACTAATGCTATCAGCAAACTGGATGAACTTCCATGCCCCACGCTCATACCTTCCCATAATTAACGCCTTCATTGCAACATGGAAAGCTGTAAGTCACACCTATCAAGGAATACATACAGACTTCTTGAAACTACTACCAATTCTCGCTTTACAACTCCTATCTCCGAACTTAACCATTCAACATTGGTATGAGGCTGGAATTAAAACCATCGGAGACCTATACCTTCAATCGAACCTCAAAAGCTAGGAGCAACTTACCATAGACTTTGGCATATCTAATAAAGACTTCTACATCTATCTCAGGATCCGACATATACTTTCTAAACTACCTACCTCTACGTAAACGACCTCCAGGGACCTGCTGGCCTATTATACTCACCCCACTAATAAAGTCAATGGCTTCTCTTATATTTATGCTCTTCTCTCTCGACTAACAACCACCCATAAGCCAACAAACATGGTATATTGGGATTCAAAATTCCAATCTTCCTTTCCTACAGAAGAATCGTACCGAACTCTTCATCTTCCGACTATCTTCTCCAAAAACATATCCCATTGGGAAACCCTCATGAAGATTTACCACAAATGGTACTACACACCTGCTAGATTAACATCCATGTTTCCATCTCAATCCCCTAAATGTTGGAAGAACTGTGATGAAACGGGGGGCATGTTTCACATTTGGTGGGACTGTCCAATCATAGTCCCATTTTGGACACGAGTATCTGCATTAATTACTAACATTACTAACATTCCCCAACAATTGACTCCACAGATGGCTCTCTTCAGTCTAGATCCCCAACCTTGGCCTAAAGCTAACATCCCACTGGTACATCACATTCTCATAGCAGCACGCGCAGTCTTAGCACACGCCTGGAAAAACCCTCTACCTCCAACCATCACTTCTCTCACAAGCACACTTAATGAACATTGCCACATGGAATACCTTTTCTCTAAATCTAATTTGACAGGGGACAGGTTCTGCAGACACTGGTCCCCTTGGTTAGCACACCCCAGCAGTATAAAACTTACCTAAGCGATACACAGATATCCGTGGATCTGCTACACCCATAAGAACTGGCCCCCACTATGATATAGACCGAACAGAGCCAGAAGTGATAGTATTCCTGTGTTTCTCTATATAACTCTGCAATCCCAGGTCTACGACTGATTTATGTATCATACCCATGAATAACTACTTAACTCTCAGACAACTGCTTCACCCATATGCATACCTCTTTTCAACCTGCCTTTCTAATGAGACCTCAATGCTTCTCCCACTCAGGGAAAGAAGACAGGATTTGTGGTACTCCTTGATATCACTCAGTCAGATATCCCAATGGTGCACTGCAAAATATATTGCTTTATCAATCATGGGTCTATGTGGGTGCAGGGCTGACGATACTATCCTCCCCCATGACACAGTCAGTTCCCAGTGGGGTGTCCGGGGAGGTCGCAGTAGTGTTGAACGCCCAGTATCCAACATAAGGCTCCCACGCATTTGTGTACTGGTACACCTATCCCTGTTTTCTGCATCCTCAGTGTAAATGTACTCACTAGTCTGATTGTACTTGCAATTCTGATTGTTCTTGACCTATGTTACCTTATGGTTGACAATGTCTACTGTCTGTTCTATTGATTAACCCTAATAAAAAAAGTTTTAAATAAGAAAAAAAAAAAAAGAAAAAAATTACAAAACCATTCCAGCATACTAAGCAAATCATGTTGTTAATGTGTTTGTTTCCAAAAAAAAAATAACAGTTTAACAAATGCAACTTAAATAGGAAGTCAGGTTGTTTTATAATAAAAATATAAGCAGATTTTTCTAAATGTAGCAAGGTTTCTGGCCTTGTCCAGTCTACGGAGGACCTCAAAGGCTAAAGAAAGCTGACATCCTTCAATATGTAGTGGGTTGTGAGGCATAATGGGTGCAAAGATGGTGAAAGTCATTGGGCGCCAGACACTTCTTGGACAGTTCTTTTTTGTATTTTTGGAGGAAAGAGGGTTAGGGCTAGGATACCCTTAAGTAGTTGTAGATTCAATTGGCAGACTCGGAGACTTCAATAGGAAGACAGCCATGCAGGGAAAGGCCCCAGCAGGAATGCTGTCTCCTATGGTAACAGTCTTTAACAGTTCCTAACTCAAACGTAAAAGTCCTTTTCAGCTTCACTACAACTGCATCTTGTAGTTCTTCAACACTGAGCTCCCGGTCTCTCACTAGACCCTCTGATTCACTGACTCTGAATCCCTTGAACTCCTCCAAGGTTTGTGGTTTTGTGGTATCTCCTTCAAGCGTCACCCACGCTTCCCTGCTGGGTCCCTAGCTTGGCACTCCAGATACTTCTTAAGCTTCACCCCTGCTAACCGGCGAGGTCCCTGTCTCCTCTGCGGGTTGGGTCCCTGACTTAATCACCGCCTGAAGTTTCCTGATTCTCTACCGTGCCCGTTCGGTGAGAATATGGTTCTGGTACTTGCTTCAGTTACTCACTGTGGTCCCTGGTAAAAGTGGTTGATCCCTTTGTGGTGACAGCTCCCCTTCTACCTCCGACCATGACAGGTTCTCCGGCCGACAGAACCGTCACTTCTGGTTGGACTGCAAGCCGCAATTCCAACCCTGCGCTGCTCTCTTCACTTTTGGATAGGCCCTCAAACAGCCTAGCAGCCAGATGCCCCCGGGATAGGACAAATCTCCAGCCTAGCTACCCAGGATGTACGAAACACATCCACCCAGACAGCTGTCCAGGTGACACTGAACATAGATTACCAGACATCAACCGAATATAGGGTGATGTCATAGGTTCTCCCAGCAGGCCGAGGGATTTAAGAAAACCCCTGCCTATTGGCTGAGATACCCCATATACTCATAACCTGACTTTGGGTTGTCCTTCTCATATCTAGTACCCCCAAGTAACCGGCCACCTAGTGGTAGAAGAGCAAAGTGCAACAAGGCTAAACTTGGGGAGAAATCAATAGATCTCTATCAATCGACCAAGATAACTACTCCTGGCAAGTAAATTTGTGAGGAGCTTCTTGACTAAACAAAAAAAAAAAGTGGTTTTGTTTCAATACTTACCTTCAATCTGGCACTGTCCACTGCAGAAAGTCCATTCTGCCACAAGATATCACAAGTGTTTTAGGAGTGAAGAATATCCAGGATCATTTAACCTACTTCCTGTAAAGCCAGGCTGTCAAAAGCACACACCCTGGGTTTGTGTTATCATTCTAGTCTGGGCTCACAGTACTCCTTACATAGAGTTTTCTTTCCCTCAAGTCTAACTATATGGTTAGGGAGCAAAATCTCTAATCCACTTTGAGAATAACAGACATAAGAGATACAGTGCCTTGAAAAAGTATTTAATACCCCTTGAAATTTTCCACATTTTGTCATGTTACAACCAAAAACATAAATGTATTTTATTGGGATTTTATGTAATAGACCAACACAAAGTGGCACATAATTGTGAAGTGGAAGGAACATTATAAATGGTTTTCATTTTTTTTTACAAATAAATATCTGAAAAGTGTTGCATGCATTTGTATTCAGTCCCCTTTACTCTGATCCCCCTAACTAAAATCTAGTGGAACCAATTGCCTTCAGAAGTCACCTAATTAGTAAATAGAGTCCACCTGTGTGTCATTTATACTCAATATAAAGAACCTTAGTGAACAAACAGCATCATGAAAGCCGAGGAACACACCAGACAGGTCAGGGATACAGTTGAAGAGAAGTTTAAAGCAGGGTTCGGTTATAAAAATAAATATTACAAGCTTTGAAAATCTCATGGAGCACTGTTCAATCGATCATCTGAAAATGCAAAGAGTATGGCACAACTGCTAACCTACCGAGACATGGCCGTCCACCTAAACTGACAGGAGGGGCATTAATCACATAAGTAGCTAAGAGGCCCATGGTATCTCTGTGTCCCGTCTAGCCCAACACAGGTGGGCAGACACTATAGCTGGCTACTGTGTGCTTCACCTATAGCAGCCCCCTTTCCCTTAAGGCAAGCAGGCCTACCGGTACTTGGTTGCCCCAGGACTGATACACAATGTTATAGTGCCTGGCCACAAAACCAGGGCAGATGTGAACTGAGCAAAGCAAAGAGATACTTGCAGTTAGCAGACAGATAGCACGGTTCTACCACAGTCCGGGTAAAAAGGCTGGCTGAGTTCAAGGAATAGTCCAATAATCCGGTCCAAAGTCGTACACAGGGAAATCCAAACTAGCAAAGCAGGGAAGGCAGACAGGGAGCTTGATCAGGAACAACACAAGTATCACTTACTATCACAAGTAGGGATTAGCTCAATGTTCGGGTCGAACATAAGTTCGACTCGAACATCGGGTGTTCGCACGTTTGCAGAACAGCGAACATTATGGGGCATTCGCAGGAAATTTGAGCGCCGCAGAACGCCCCATAATGCACTGTGAGATCGCAGTGCATTGCTGTATGATGATTTGCCAAAGCATTCACCTGACCTGCATGCTTTGGCCAATCACAGCGCGCTCTGCTGAGAGAGCCATAATTGGCCAAAGGCAGGGTGCCTTTGGCCAATCATGGCTCAGGGGGACCAAGTTCACACCCTACACTATATAGGGCTGCTTACACGGTGGCCGTGTGTAGTGTTGTTGGTGTGGACAGAGAGATAGCTTGAGTTAGATTAAGCCGGCAGGTTATTTAGTTAGTTGCAGTGTATTTGATATATATATATATATATATATATATATATATATATATATATATATATATATAAAAGGGATGTTACTGATTAAAATGTTCGATTAATCGATTTTTTTTAATCGATTAATCAACTAATTTCGATTAATTATAACACACATACAGATCCAACTACTTTTAGCTGATCTCCTTGCATTGCAACTCTGCATTAGTCAGTGGTATACACTATATACAATCACCCGACACTAGTTAGTTTCCACAATCCATGACTTAACTTCACAGTTAACACAAATACGTTTTAAATTTAAACTGTAGCACTGATGTAAGTAATTTTTTTTCCCACAGTAGCGTGAAAATCCCTCCACCTCCAGTCTAACTAATCACCCTCACCTTATGGTATGGACCCCTGTGCAAACAGGTGGTCATGCAAGCGGGTATCAAAAGGGTTAACACGGATCATAAACTTCTCTCACGTCTCCTTAGATCTCAGCAAGGACGCCAGGTCATGGGTAGAAAGAAAATATCTAAGTGCTCACCGCTTAAGTATAAGATTACATTTTTGTGTTCAAACACAAACTACTCACATAAAGATGATAAAAACACAGCATTTAAAGTCGACAATTGTGTTAGTTCCGTAGGGCAGCTGCGGGTGATGTCATGTGTAGCTCCTCCCCTGTACGTGTTACATTCAATCAAAATTTCAACATCACGGACTCCTCCCCCTTCCCTTCCTTAGCAGACAGAGGCACTTGGAGGGGAGGAGTCCGGTGACGTTGATGTCCGTGATTTCACCGGATCTCCGACGGAACTCCCTATAGACCCGGAAGCTGGAGGAGAGGTGAGTACCGATTAAAAGAATTTTAAACGATCCAAAAAATTAACGATTAATCGAGGAATTAATCTTTAATTTGCACAGCCCTAATATATATATATATATATATATAATGTAGTCTCATATATATATATATATATATATATATATTCTGCATCCAGTGTAGCCTATATCTACAGTGCATTTGGTGGTGTACTGTTGCTATTACACTTCAGACTGTGTACACAGTATCTAATACGTGTGTACAGTTTCTACTACACTTCTGGTGGTCTACACAGTATACAATACAGTGCAGCCGTTGTACAGTATACAATACAGTGCAGGCGGTGTACACAGTATCTAATACAGTGTGTACAGTTTCTACTACTTTTCTGGTGGTGTACACAGTATCTAACACAGTGTGTATAGTTTATAATATACTTCAGGCAGTGTACACAATATCTAACACAGTGTGTACAGTTTACACAAATTTTCTGGTGGTATACACAGTATCTAATACAGTGTGTACAGTTTATAATACACTTCTGGTGGGGTACACAGTATACAATACAGTGCAGCCATAGTACAGTTTCTAATACAGGGCAGGTGGTGTACACAGTATCTAATACAGTGTGTACAGTTTCTTCTACACTTCTGGTGGTGTACACAATATACAGTGCAGCTGTTGTACAGTTTCTAATACAGTACAGGTGGTGTACACAGTATCGAATACAGTGTGTACAGTTTCTAATACACTTCAGGCGGTGTACACAGTATTTAATATAGTGTGTACAGTTTCTACTACACTTCTGTTGGTGTACACAGTATACAACACAGTGCAGCTGTAGTATGGTTTCTAATACAGTGAAGGCAGTGTATACAGTATCTAATGCAGTGTGTACAGTTTCTAATACACTTCAGGCGGTGTACATAGTATCTAATACAGCATGTACAGTTTCTAATATTTTTCTGGCAGTGTACACAGTATCTAATACAGTGTAGTGTGGTGTTGCAAACAAAAAATACATAATTTCCAGAAGGCTACCAAGGAGAGGTAGACGCTCACAGGCCACTAAAAGAGGGCAAGCAGCCTCTGTGTCTAAAGTCAACAGTGGTGGTCATGGACATGGTACATCCTCTGTAGGTGGCCGTGGGGCACGCTTGTCCTTTTTTTCTGCTGCTGGTCGTGTTATTAAGCCACAACATGCAGAAGAGTTGGTGGAGTGGATAACGAATCTTCCTCATCCTCTGTCACCCACGCTCAGAGTAGTTTGGCTTGCAACACAGCTACAAAAGCGGAATATTCCACCGGCTCCTTGTCCATGGTCACTCCTTCTGTTGCCCCACCATCATGCACGGAGGAGTCCCCAGAATTATTTGACCACAGTGTCGGGTACATTCTGCTGGAGGATGAGCAGTGATTTGAAGAGTCTGATGTTTGTTTCCAGGTTGAGGAAGGGAGTAACGTGAGCCTAGAGAGAGGGGGTGCCCAAGAAGGACAAGAAACTGGCAGTCATGTTCCCTCAGCTGCAGCATTGTGCCAAGTTTGCTCCAGTGATGAGGAGGGAGGGGATGATGAGGTCACCGACTCTACTGTGCCTGATAGAATAGAGGAGGAGGAGGAGGAGGCACAACTCCAACGAGGCAGGATGTCCTCTAGGGGGCAGCTTAAGGACAGCCACCCATTTGCATCACACTGCAGAGCTCTGCAGGTGCAGGGCGCTGCTGACTCCCAGCTGAATATTAAAAGTTCCTTGGTGTGGGCCTTTTTTGACATGTGTGCAGCAAAACGCACCATTGCTGTTTGCAACTAGGGATGGGCCCGGTGTTCGATTCAAACCCATGTTCAAATCGAACATCGGCCGTTCGTCCGCTCGTTGAAACCAGAACTCTGAGGGCCGATCGCATCAAATTCGTGTAATGCGAACGGTCCACAATGCACTGCGCCAGCCTTGGCTGATGATTGGCCAAGCATGCACTGTGACCCCGCATGCTTGGCCAATCATAGAGCCAGCGGCGAGGAGAGCAATAATTGGCCACAGGCAGGATGTCAGTAGCCAATTATAGCTCAGGGGGTTTAGTACACGCCCCACACTATATAAGGCCGCCGCGCCGGCGGCCTCGTGTAGTGTGTTCCGGCGTTAGGAACAGTGACAGACTGTACTGCACAGTGTACACACTATATGAGCTTGTGATTCATTTCTGTGTGGGGAATAGTTTAGGGAAAGAGGAAAAATAGGCAGGGATAGTTTATTCTTCTCAGTGCTGTTCTCTAATCTCTACCAATCCAGCCATCTGCAGGAGTTAGTGTGTGTGCGTGCTGTGTGAGTATAGCACAGCAGTAGCACACTAAACCACCTTACCCTGTATCTGCCCTTCTGCCCTGTTGTCATCTAAGGCAGCCATCTGCAGGAGTTAGTGTGTGTGTGCTGTGTGACTATAGCACAGCACACTAAAACCACCTTACCCTGTATCTGCCCTTCTGCCCTGTTGTCATCTAATCCAGCCATCTGCGACATGACATTAAAGCCGCAAGCAGTTTTAAATGGCTTCTTTTTTTCCTTTACAAATGTCATTTTGTGCAGGGACAGTTCTAAACACGGGAAACACATGCCACTTCACAGGCATACTTTAGACACCCCCCAGATACCATATTTAAAGGAATATTTCACTTTTTTTTCACTTTATGCATCATTAAAATGACGTCAGTCAAAAACGTCAGTTTTTAAAACTTCTTTTTGCATTGATACATGTCCCCTGGGGCAGGACCCGGGTCCCCAAACATGTTTTATGACAATAACATGCATATTGGCCGTTATAATTAGCACTTTAGATTTTGAACAATCGCGTCCATTGTAACTAATAGGGTTCTAACGTTCGGGCGAACTTTAGGTCCGTTCGCAGGTTCTGGTGCGAACCGAACGCGGGGGTGTTCGGCTCATCCCTATTTGCAACCTATGTCTAAGGCGGATCAAGCATGGCCAGAACAACAGCCGCTTGGGCACCACATGCTTGACCAGACATTTGACGACCTGCCATGCATTCCGTTGGCAACAGCACTTGAAAGACCTGTATCAAAGAAAAATGAAGACTTCTCCTTGCTCCTCATCTGGGATCTCCAACCCTACTATAGTCTCTCAAAAACCTGCACTGAGAGGAATGAAGGTATAGCAATAGATGTCCCAAGTACTTGCAGCCAATCTGCTAGCAGTACACCAACAATTGATTTTTCCCTACCCCAGTTGCTGAACCATAAAAATAAATTTGGTCCCAGCCAGCCACATGCTCAGTGTTTAAATGCTAGCTTGGCCAAATTGCTAGCACTACAAATGCTGCCTTTTCAGCTGGTAGACTCTGCCCCCTTTCGTGAATTTGTGGAATGTGCTGTACCTCAGTGGCAGGTTTCAAAACGCCATTTCTTTTCACGGAAGGCCATTCCGGCTATCTACCAGCATGTGGAAGGCAATGTTTTGGCCTCATTGGACAGGGCAGTCAGCAGTAAGGGCATGGACGTTACCTTTCCTTCACGGCACACTGGCTAACTCTGCTGGCAGCTGGGAAGGATGCAGAACACGGTTCAGTATTGTTGGAGCTTGTTCCACCACCATGCCTCCAAAATGCTAGTGGTGATTCTGCCACAGCTCTCTCCTCCACCCCCTCTTTTTCTTCCTCTATGGCCTCTTCTGCAGATTTGTCCTCTGAACCAGCGGTGCTCCTTAAACGTTAAAGGGGCTATGCAAGCAGTCAGGCTAAAAGATGCCATGCAGTGCTTGAGTTGGTCTGACTAAGGGACAGGAGCCGCACTGGGGCAGAGATTCTGTCAGCTCTGCAGGGGCATTTAGAGGTGGTTGACGCCACGCCAGCTTCAGCCAGGAATGGTTGTATGGGACAATGGCATCAACCTTCTCTCCGCCCTCCGACAGGGGCACATGACCCATGTTCCATGTTTGGCAAACATCCTGAATTTGGTGGTGCAGTGGTTCTTGAGCAGGTACCCAGGCTTACAGGATCTCCTGAAGCAGGCCAGAAAAGTCTGTGGTCATTTCCAATGGTCATACAATGCCAGTGCTCGGCTGGCTAACATTCAAAGGGAATGCAACCTGCTCACCAACTGCCTCATTTGTGACATGCCCACCGTGTGGAACTCAATGCTGACAATGCTGCAGCAGCTGCACATACAGCAGAGGGCCATCAATGAGTACCCGTGTGAGTATGGCACCAGGACAGGGTCAGGGGAGCTTGGCTTCTTTTCGCCACGCCAGTGGCTACTGATCAAGGATGCATGCACTGCCCTGCACAGGGCACTTGAGGCAGAACAGTGGGAGGAAAAGGAGGACTCTAATGCTTTTGCAAACTTACACTGCATGGCCTCTCTGATTCTGCAAAGCCTGCGAAAGGACCCTAGGATTTGTGGTAAGGATGAGGTAAGGGGGATCATTACTGGCAACCCTTCTTAAAGCTTCTTTTCCAGACCCAGGGAGGTTACCATTTCCTGGTGCTGGACAACGTGTTGCTGAGTCTTTGTTCAGCCAGAGGAAGAGCGGTGGAGAAAGTGGCCAACTGACCGATGCCTTTAAACTATTTTTCAGTCCTCAGCGCCAAGGTCTGATTAGTTCAAGCAACCATCACCAGCATCTGCATTATATGGTGCAGAAATATCTAGGGGCAAGAGCAGACTTGGAGACCTTTCCAACAGAGCATCCACGGGGTTACTGGGTCTTGAGGATGGACCACTGGCCAGAACTTGCTCAATATGCAATTGAGCTACTAGCCTGTCCTGCAACCAGCATGCTTTATGAACACACATTCAGTGCCCCTGTCCACAGACTCCGTTGAAAGGCTCACATTCATAAAAATGAATCAGTCTTGGATCAGCAGATATCAAGCACCTAATGCTGATGTAACTGATTGAATTTGCTATGGATCTGGGATCCCTTGAAGACTGCTTATGCTGACTATCCTTTTCCTCCTCAATCTTGATGATGCTAGCTCCAACAATATTTTTGGTTTAGGGTACCACCACCACCCAAGGCCCAATTTTTCTGCCCCTGTTTAAACAGGGGCATATAATTACAATTTTTGATATAATATTTCACAGCAGGGCCCGTTCCTGCACCCAACAAGAGTATCTGTGAGGGGTTACAGTGTTGTGGCACCACCACCATCACCCAAGGCCCAGTTTTTCTGCCCCTGTTTAGCAGGGATATGTAATTCCAATTTTTGATATAATCGTTCACAGCAGGGCCCATTCCTGCGCCCAATAAGAGTATCGGTGCAGGTTTACAGTGTGCTGGTGCCACCAAAACCAAGGGCCCAATTTTTTTCCCCTGTTTAGCAAGGCCATGTAATTACAATTTTTGATATAATATTTCACAGCAGGGCCCCATTCCTGCCCCCAACAAGAATAACTGTGAGGGGTTACAGTGTTCTGGTACCACCAACACCTAAGGCCCAGTTTTTCTGCAGAGTATATAGGGCAGGCTGTATAGTAGATATACTGCTGTTCAGAGTATATAGTGCCTGGGGGCCTGGGGTACCCCTACGCCATTTTAAAAAAAAATGGTGCAATGTTCCTCTTAATATCCATTCCAGAAATGAAGGGTCTGGTATGGATTTTGGAGGGGGACATCCAAGCCATTTTTTTTTGGTATTTTTGGTATTTTTTATTTATATTGCTGGGATCCGACAATACATTACAGCCGCAAGCAGTTTGAAATTAAATTTTTTCCTTTAGAAATTTCATTTTGCTGTGGTACTGTTCTAAACATGGGAAAGATGCACTACTTTACAGGCATACTAAGGATCCCCAGGCACAATATATAAAGGAATATTTAATTTATTGTTTCACTTTAAGCATTATTAAAGTCGCTGCTCCCGAAAAAAAACTTCAGTTTTTAAAAAATGTTTGCATTGATACATGTACCCTGGGGCAGGACCCAGGCCCCCAAACACTTTAAGGCAATAACTTGTAAAGGAAAAGGCATAATGAGCTAGTATGCACTGCATATTAGCTCATTATGAAATACTTACCTTAGAACGAGGCGCCCGTATCTCACAAGGTGCACGCAGAGGGAGCTGACATGTTCCCTCGGCGGGTCTTCTGGGTATCGCTGCTCCGGCGCTGTGAGTGGCCGGAGCTGTGATGCCGTCACTCCCGCGCATGCGTGCGGGAGTTCTCTTCCCGGCAGGGTCTGGCGTCTGCCAGACTTTGAGCCGAGAATCCCCGGCTCATTGCGAGGGGAATATCTCCTAAACCGTACAGGTTTAGGAGATATTCTTTTTACGAGATATTCTTTTTACCTACAGGTAAGCCTTATTATAGGCTTACCTGTAGGTAAAAGTTATAAAAATTTGTATACAACCGCTTTAAGTGATCCTGACATTACCTTCCCTGAGGAGGGGCCCCCGGACCCTTAAAAAAAAGCTTGACATAAAGCACAGAACCATCAGACTGGGCAGAGGTCAGTGGATCCATGAGGTCTGGTTGGTTAGCAGGTGACTTGTCACAGGAGTCAAACCGTATAGCTGAAACATGAGTGGAATCCATAGGGCCGTGAAAAAAAGTTTAAAAGCCCTACCTGGCCGAATGAGGCAGTCTATCCAAAGAATGGATTGAACCTCTAAGACAGGTTTGAATGGGTGTAGTAGATGTAGCGCGATGCCAGGTTACAGAAGGTTTTGAATAAGAAAAAACAGGAGGCTCAATGGGCATGGGCTGGACTGGCATAACTGGTGCAATGGCCGACTGGGCCGCATTTCAAGGTGTAGCGGCTGTCTGAATCACATCTCCAGGCATAGCTGCTGTCTGAATTGCATCGCCAGGTGTAGCGACTTTTTGAATTGCATAGCCAGGTGTAGCGACTACCTGAATCGCATCGCCAGGTGTAGCGACTGTGGAACTTGTAATGACTGTGGACAAGTTAGCCTTGTTGTGCATCCAAGGGATTTTAGTGACATGCAAAGGTAGGGGTAATCCAAGGGGCTTGACTTCTGAGGACTTAGAGGAAGTTTCCAAACAGGGCTCAAGGCTGAGAGACAGCGGATACATTTGGATTCTAGGAGGAGAGGATTCAGGCTGTGACAATTGGCATAAGAGGTGGCCTGTAGAGAATTCAATAGACTTGTCAGTGTCTTTTGCTATAACAGTGTCCTTTAAAGGCACATGACTAGTACTGGCCATACAAGAGTTATAAATCGTGCAATAAATATGCTGGTCAGCAGTTTTAATGCAGTTCTGGATGCAGGTCTGTTACCAGGACCCAATCTCCTCTGCAGCCCAGTCTATGTACCCTAAGATAAGGGGATAATTGGGAGATGAGATCAAGTAGAAGCTGATTGTCTCCCTATGAAATTCCCCAATGGTCAGGGTAATAGGTACACTTCATAAGGTGACCAGGCCCATGGACAAGGGAGAGTTATCAACAGCTAAGACTGAGAAGGGTCTGTGCACCTTAGTCATAGGAATCTGTCGACGGTGTGCTAGGTCCCTATCAATGAAATTGCTAGCAACACCAGAATCAATGAAAGGGGAGAAACTGACACAGTATAGTCTATAGAAGCAGACCCCACCCGCACCAGACCCTTGCCGTTTCTCAGCTTATTAGGACAGCTAGTAACAGAGTGGCAATGGTTACCATTGTAAAAGCAGAGTCCCTGAGATCTCCTTCTAGCCTTTTCCCCAGAGAATAAATGGTTAGCTCCGATTTGCATGGGCTTATCCTCCTGGTGAGGATGAGAGGGCTCAGGAAATGAAGAAAAGGCGGGCAGCGTACTAGGGGGCAAAGAAACAAACCTCTCTGTACTCCTTTCCCGTAAATGCCTGTCTATATGGATTGGCTACTTGCATGGCTTCATTCAATGACTTTGGTTCAGGGTAGTGTACTAAGGAGTCTGATAAGCCTAACCTGAGCTGGCTTTTTAGAGCTGGGTCATTCCACCCTGAGTCAGGTGCCCAGCGGCAGAAGTCTGACGGACTTTAGAAATCCGCTCGTCTGTATTATAGTCCGACGGACGAAAACCGACACTAGGGCAGCTATTGGCTACTGGCTATGAACTTCCTTATTCTAGTCCGGTCGTATGTCATCACGTTCGAATCCGTCGGACTTTGTGTGTGGCCACGTCCGTTCATTCAGAAAGTATGTCGGAACTCCGCCGAAAGTCCGCCGAGAAGACCGTCGGACCTAGTCCGTCGAAAAGTCCGGTCGCGTGTACGGTACATAGTGTGTACGCAGCATAAGGCCTTGAAAAAAGCTTCAACTGACCCTCTGGCTGAGTCATCTGCAGGGAGACTAAAAGCCCAAGACCGGGGATCCCCCTGCAACCATGTAATAATCAGGTTAACCCGCTGTGCTTCAGAACCAGAGGATGTGGCTGCCCACATCAATCACCTTGCAGGTGGACACAGACAGGGAGAATGCAATAGCCAAAACCCGAATGCTGGAATGAGGAGCAGGCGCACTTAAGTAAACCTGACACTCTGGAGGAGATCCACAGCTCAGATAGGAGTATCTGTCCATAGGACAACTACTAGTCCTGCACTTCACAAATCGTACCTTTATGGAAGAGTGGCAAGAAGAAAGCCATTGTTGAAAGAAAGCCATAAGAAGTCCTGTTTGCAGTTTGCGAGAAGCCATGTGGGGGACACAGCAAACATGTGGAAGAAGGTGCTCTGGTCAGATGAGACCAAAATTAAACTTTTTGGTCTAAAAGCAAAACGCTATGTGTTGCGGAAAACTAACACTATACATCACCCTGAACACACCATCCCCACCGTGAAACTTGGTGGTGGCAGCATCATGTTGTGGGGATGCCTTTCTTCAGCAGGGACAGGGAAGCTGGTCAGAGTTGATGGGAAGATGGATAGAGCCAAATACAGGGCAATCTTAGAAGTCTGCAAAAGACTTGAGACTGGGGCGTAGGTTCACCTTTCAGCAGGACAACTACCCTAAACATACAGCCAGAGCTCAAATAGAATGATTTAGATCAAAGCATAGTCTTGTGTTAGATTGGTCCAGTCAAAGTCCAGACCTAAATCCAATGGAGAATCTGTGGCAAGACTTGAAAATTGCTATCCACAGATGGTCTCCATCCATTCTGACAGAGCTTTCGCTATTTTGCAAAGAAGAATGGGCAAAGATTTAATTCTCTAGATATGCAAAGCTGGTAAAGACATACCCAAAAAGACTTGCAGCTGTAATTGCGTGAAAGGTGGTTCTACAAAGTATTGACTCACAGGGGCTGAATACAAATGCACGCAACACTTTACACATATTTATTTGTAAACATTTTTGAAAACCATTAATCATTTTCCTTACACTTCAAAATGTTTTTTTGTGTTGGTCTATTGCATAAAATGCATAAAAGTACAATTAAGTTTTTGGTTGTAACATGACAAAATGTGGAAAATTTCAAGGGGTATGAATACTTTTTCAAGGCACTGTATACTGGATATACTATTAAAGGTTGAATCTGGTAAATATCGTCAGACTCCGAAATCAAATTTTTTTATTTAAAGAAAATGAAAGACTATTTTGTTGATTTTCCAACAAAACTGTAATATATTGTGTGACAGACTCCCTTATCATAGGCAGGTGGCTTGATAAAAGCTACATGCTCCTGCTGTCACTTATGCTGGCCATACAAAAACAATGTCTTCCTTCAAAAATAATGTAATTTTAAGAACCTTTGCTCAATTTTCTAATCATTAGTGGGGTCAGATAGACATTCGTTTTCGACCACAGTGATGGGAAAATTCGAAGGAGCAGAAAACGTCTTGGTCAAAGGGATTTTCAGACCATATAGGTGGTTTTTCGTTCAGAAATTAAATTCTTTTCAAAACTGAATGTTACAAGCAAGTGAAATTTTCAAACGACATTCTTTCATTCAGAGTATGTACAAAGATTTTTTGTATAAATATTCTCGTCCAAAAATTGATATGTGTATGGCCAGCATAAGGCTCGGTTCACACCTATGCAGTTTGCTTTTGATCCGTTTCTGCAGTGCGTTTTGCGTTTTTGCACATGTGATTTGCATTTTTTATGCTTTTTTTGGGCTAATTTGTTGGTGGGCAGATTAAAAAATGCAAATCACGAAAAAACACACTACATGCTTTTCTGCAGCTTCTCCATTGAAGTCTATTGAACCAAAAAAGCACAATTTTGCGTTGAAAAATGTCCTTGGTCCTTTCCAAATATGCAGCGGCTGAAAAAATCATAGATGTGAACGTGTCCCATAGGAAACCATGCTAAATGAATTGTAGTGTGTTTCTGCAAAAAGCACCAAAAAACGCATAGGTGTGAACCAGGCCTAAGACGTTTTAGTAGCAGCAGCATGCTTTTTTTTTTGTATCACCTGTCATAATGGGGTTAAAAAAACTAAAATTAGCCCTTTATAGTACAAAAAGAGAAGATCGCTACCATAAAGAGTTAATTTATACTGTGAAATGGTATACTTATATCATATACCGGTATATAATAATACATACACCCATAAGTAGGATATATGGGCATTTTAACTAGGAGTCAGACATGAAGCTATATGAGGGGTGGAAGGGAGATCTAAATCTTTTTTATTAAAGTAGTACTAAAAGCTGGGACTTTTTTTCCATGCATATGGTCATTTTAAATATAATGAACAATACTGGTGATTTTTTTTTTTTAAAACAACAAACATGTTATACTTACCTGCTCTGTGTAATGGTTTTGCACAGAGCTGCCTGATTCTCCTCTTCTGGGGTCCACCCACCAATGCTTCTGGATACTACCATCATGCACTCAGCCAGTTATGGACTCTATCCTGTGCAGGTTTTCTAAGACAGGCACAAGCCTGAGTTAGGGACTAGCTCAGGTCAGTTAAACACATTGGGGTATGCAGATAGTGGTGTAAAAGTTAATATAATAAACTTTTGTGAATCAGTACTGCTAAGACCTTGAAGAAGGGGACACACCCCGAAAGCTTGTCCATAAAAAATGATATGTTAGTGCAAATGAAAAAAGAATCACGGACAGTACTCAATTTTCTCTGTCATAATTGCACTAATACGGCTACAATCACTTCACATAAGACATACCAATACGTGATTATATATAGTTTGTGGGACTCTGGGTATAGGGAAGGGATTTTTATGCTTTACCGATTTCTGTCTCAACTTCCTGCTCATTGAAAAAAATAGATGACATAAATTTTTTTTGTGAAACTAGAGGCGGAGAGGTGACATAGGAAGCTGTATTGTTGATCCAAGAAATAAGTGCTTTACCTGCCTGGCTATGCAGCATGAGTGGCTGACTACAACAGCAACTACAAATCCTTTGACAGGTAAGAAAGTAAAGACATGTCAAATTAGTATTTTTGCTATTTTTCCAGAGTTAGAGTATAATATGTAGTTTTCCTCTTCTTGCTATCCTTCAATGGAAACAGATATTATCCTAAGCATAGTTTAAATGAGCGAACATTGCCAGTACTACACTTTGTGTCATTAAGACCTGCAGTCTTGGCAATCTCCCTCTAATACCTTTAGGATTCCTATTTTTTCTTTCTGCATTGAAAAAAATAACAAGCTTCAAATACCTGTGGACTCACACAGCACACGCCGTGGTGATTTAGAAAAAGTTCACACCAGGTATGGCCTTTCTTTTACAAAACATCATTTCCACCACAGTGCACCTCTACAGCATGCAGCAATTAGCTGTACACATATGAACTAAAAGCTCTAGCAGCCCCCCTGTGTCTAAAATTATGTTTGAATAATAAAACAATTTTCTTCAGATTAATTGAGTCCTGGTAGAACATTGTGTTTATATGGGGCATAAGGCATACATTTTCTTTGTGCAGGAAAAAAGAAAATTACTGGGACAAAGATCACAAAGTAGCCTTTAGAATGTGAGAGCATTTTCCATTCAAGTACATTTTGTGGTGGAGTTTGAGAGCATCGGACCCCTGCATGTTGCTGCCTATGGTGTCTAAGAGCCAGATGTACTGTATCTTATAAAGCATGTTCATTCAATGACCTGCGCAACTGTTTTTACTTTTCAGTTGAAATTTTCTTTACTCCCATTAAACCATTTAGTTATCTAAACGGTCTTAAAGTAGTATTAAACCCAAAAGCTAACATTTATTATACTGCAGCTTACCAATAATTTTTATGGCTGTATTTGTTTTCTTTTTTAACCACTTTAACCACATCATAGCAATATGATGGCGGCAAAGTGGTTTAGTTATCCTGATCAGACGTCATATGACGTGATCAGGATAACAAGCGAGGGCGTGCAGCACAACGATCAGAGGTGCGGTGTGTCAGTCTGACACACCGCAACTTAGGATTGTGGTATGGAGCCTCTGACAGAGGCTTCTTACCACCTGATCAGCTGTGACCAATCACAGCTGATCATCGCGTGAACCGAGAAGTGCCGGTAAACGGCTTTCCTCGGTTCATGCTGAAAGGGAGAGCCGATCGGTGCCTCAGTGCCGCCTATCAGTGCCCATCAGTGCCGCCTATCGGTGCCTCAGTGCCACCTATCAGTGCCCATCATTTATTTTTATTTTTTTTATTGTCAGTCTTTTTTTGTTTATAGCGCAAAAAATATTATTAATTAACCAGTTGTTATAAATGTATTACTTTTGTAACTAAATCCCTTTAAAGGGGATCTCCCAAGACATTGCACATATGCTGTTTTATGCAACAACTTGTTTTTCTATTATTCTTGCATGCCTCCTGCCTATTTTTACACTGTATTCTCTGGCATGTGTGCTGTTAGCGGGTATGTGGCGGTGCATATCCAGGCTCCGTAATTCTTTTCCCCCCCTCCCCCGCCTTTTATACTAATCTGGCCTCCTCTGTCCAAGTTTGTCTACAGTAAGTAGCCTGTGAGACATCTGCCCTCAGCATGAGGTACCAGTTCAGGACAGTGACCGGAAGCATTGGGTGGAACGCGCACACACACCGGTGCTTCCGGGTCCGGCCGTCAGCGCACGTAGTTGGTTGCAACGTCATGGCCAGCACTATGGCCAGGATGGAATAGAAGTGAGGCTTGAAACGACCATTAGTTGCGAGTGGAGCACAAATACACTCGCACTTACGGGTCGATCTAGTGATATACGCTCTGTTGGGTATGAGAGAGTGTCCGCACAAGAAGTCATATGAAGCAGGACGTTACCTATCCCCCTCCCTCCACGATATAAAAGGAAGATCACATGTGGACTACTAGAGGTATCTATGCAGATGTACATTATACTATAGCCAAACATGTACCCCTTAGATCTGTAGCTGAAAGACCTCACTACTATCTGTAGATAGGGGATATCTATGGTGGGTGTGATTTGAGGGCCTTGTGGCGAGGAGCCGGGGGTGCACAGCTACACCTGCATACGCACACACATATAAGGAGAGTCCGTGTAATGGGGGGGGGGAAAGACCATTGCCCATTCCAGGCTCTGAGGAAAGGGGTTCTCCCCAGAAACGCGTCAACCATTCTTTTGAGGAATCGTCAGATCCACTCAACACCAAGTATAGCAGGGTTGAAGTTCCTAGCAGTGGACGCACTTTACTGTTCATGCCTTCAATCAATACTCGTTTGTGAGTATAAACTTTGCTGTTTTATACATTTTAAATAAAGCTCTTTTAGTGGTAATGCACAAGGTCGGTCTGTTTTCCTTTTTTTCCTCCTCTAGTAACACCCATCCCCCACAGTTAGAACACACACTGTTCCCACACATTTAACCCCTTGATTGCCCCTAGTGTTAACCCCTTCCCTGCCAGTGACATCTATACAGTAATCAGTGGCTATTTTTCGCTTTGATCGCTGTATAAATGTCAATGGTCGCAAAAAAGTGTTAATAGTGTCTGATCTGTCTGCCGCTAT
The DNA here is from genome assembly GCA_028564925.1 of Lithobates sylvaticus. NCBI lineage: Eukaryota > Metazoa > Chordata > Amphibia > Anura > Ranidae > Lithobates > Lithobates sylvaticus. The sequence goes on along the minus strand of CM053027.1, from coordinate 261,228,407 downwards.
GTCACAGTCTCGATAAAAATCGCTGATCGCCGCCATTACTTGTAAAAAATAAATAATTGTCAGTTAAAGCGATGCAGTACCATAATGCAAAAAATGGCCTGGTCATTAGGGGGGCAAATCCTTCCAGGGCTGAAGTGGTTAAGGTCATCACAGAGGACAAGGGGGCACTCTTTATGTCTAGAGGAAAAAAGATTTCATCTCCAAATACGGAAAGGTTTCTTCTTCACAATAAGAGCTGTGAAAATGTGGAATAGACTCTATAGACTTCTGGCCAGCTTAGTAAATTCCTAACCGCTTCCCGACCGCCTAACGCAGATATACTGCGGCAAAATGGCATGGGCAGGCAAAATCACGTGCCTGTACGTGATCCTATAAATGCCTGCCCGTGGGTCGCGCTCGCGACCCGGTCGGGAGCTCCGTGACCCCGGCCGCGGGACCAGCGGACCCGATCACTGCTGGTGTCCCGCGATCGGGTTACGGAGCTGAAGAACGGGGAGAGGTATGTGTAAACAAACCTCTCCCCGCGCTTCCTACTCTGCCTGTCATTGATTGGCTGTTCCCGGTCATCGGGAAAGCCGATCAATGACGTCAGACGTCAGCCCCGCCCCCTAATGTAAAAAAACACACACACGTCACAGCCCATAACCCCTCCCCTCCCCCTAGTGGTTAACCCCTTCACTACAACTGTCATTTATACAGGAATCAATGCATTTAAATAGCATTAATTGCTGTATAAATGACAATGGTCCCAAAAATGTGTCAAAAATGTCCGATGTGTCCGCCATAAAGTCGCAGTCACAATAAAAATCGCTGATCGCCGCCATTACTAGTAAAAAAAAAAAATATTAATAAAAATGCTATAAAACTATCCCCTATTCTGTAAACGCTATAACTTTTGCGCAAACCGATCAATAATCGCTAATTGCGATTTTTTTTAACCAAAAATATGTATAAGAATATGTATCGGCCGAAACGGAGGTCGCTCTATTTTTGTTTATAGCGCAAAAAATAAAAACCGCAGGGGCGATCAAATACCACCAAAAGAAAGCTGTATTTGTGCGAAAAAAAGGACGCCAATTTTGTTTTGGAGCCACGTCGCACGACCGCGCAATTGTCAGTTAAAGCAACGCAGTGCCGAATCGCAAAAAGGGGCCTGGTCCTTTGGCTGCCAATTGGTCCGGGGCTGAAGTGGTTAAGGAAAGAACTCAGGTCTTTTTTAAATGTACATAATATAACTGGGTACTAATATTTATAGGTAAAGTTGATCCAGGGAAAATCCAATTGCCTCTCAGGTATCAGGAATATTTTTTTTCCCTGCTGCAGCAAATTGGATGATGCTTTGCTGTTTTTTTTTTTTTTTTTTGCCTTCCTCTGGATCAACTGTGGGTGAAGAATTGTGTATATGTATATTGAACTGGATGGACTTGTGTCTTTTTTCAACCTGACTAACTATTTAACCACTTCAATACCGTGGACTGTCATATGACGTCCTTCCATTCCCGGCCGTCTAGGGGGCGCGTGCCCGCGGCGCCGCTCGGGACCCAGTGCACGACCCCGGCGGCCGCAATGTCCGTCGGGCACCCACGATTGCCCGGGAACACAGCAGGATCTGTGGATCTGTGTGTGGATCTGTGTGTGTAAACACACAGATCCACGTCCTGCCAGTGGAGATAGACCAATGGTGTGTTCCCAGTACAGAGGAACACCGATCGGTCTCCTCCCCTTGTGAGTCCCCTCCCCCCACAGTTAGAATCACTACCATAGGGAACATATTAACCCCTGCAGAGCCCCCTAGTGTTAACCCCTTCCCTGCCAGTCACATTTACACAGTAATCAGTGCAATTTTATAGCAACGATCGCTGTGTAAGTGTGAATGGTCCCAAAAATGTGTCTAAAGTGTCCGCCGCAATGTCGCAGTCACGAAAAAAATGCAGATCCCCGCCATTGATAGTAAAAAAAAAAAAATGCAATAAATCTATCCCCTATTTTGTAGACGCTATAACTTTTGCACAAACCAATCTATATATACGTTTATTGCGATTTTTTTTTAACCAAAAATATGTAGAAGAATACATATCGTCCTAAACTGAGTAAAAATTTAATTTTTTTTAAAAAATGAAATATTTATTATAGCAAAAAGTTAAAAATATTATGTTTTTTTCAAAATTGTCGCTCTTCTTTTGTTTATAGCGCAAAAATAAAAAACGCAGAGATGATCAAATACCACCAAAATAAAGCTCTATTTCTGGGAAAAAAAGGACGTCAATTTTGTTTGGGTGCAACGTCGCACTACTGCGCAATTGTCAGTTAAAGCGACGCAGTGCCAAATCGCAGTGCTCTGGTAAGGAAGGGGGTAAAATCCTCCGGGGCTGAAGCGGTTAACTTTGTAACTATGTAACAGTATATTTTTATGACGGGTTTATGGGTTTACAGGTAAGTACATAGAAAACAGGGTCCTGTTGCCCAGGTAACTGACCTTACAACTTAGCTTGTGGATTAAATTTTTCCAGTGCAGAGGAGGGAACTCCTCTCTTCTCTCCCTTATATATATATATATATATATATATATATATATATATATATATAGATATAGATATAGATATAGATATAGATATAGATATAGATATAGATAGTATATTGTATGTATTGTGAGGCATTGGCTGGCAGGGTTTTGTATGGTATTTAGGTGGTTCCTAGGATTCTCGCCTATGCAAAAGTGTTCTACACTGGGTCCTGGAGCCTAGAGTCTTAGAAGAGCTTTGGGTTGGATAAAGCCTAGATTCACAATTGTTCTGTTAACAACCGTCACTGATTATGCACCTGCGCATGGATCTTTTGGTGAGGGAGCTAACTGAGGCTCAGGGCTCCTCCTTCTCCAGAAAACTGCTGTGACAGCTGTAAGGCAAGAGAGCATTTTGTATTTTGATCAGGCTGTAGTGTCTGTGCTAAAACAGACAATGGGTCTGAACAGAACAAAAATAGCCAGAAGGCTATGTTTTGTATTCTGTGTTGTGTGCTGTAGAAATCTGTTCAAGGAAAACCTAATGTTAAAAAACCTTTTTCATTTAAAAAAAACATGGACAGAAAGCCCTGAAAGTGAAGTCACTGAGTTGAGTTTGTGAAGTCAGTCACTGATATACAGTGTATGTATATATATATATATATATATATATATATATATATATACGCCATGTATATTTAAATAAACCAGACATTTCCACTGTGAACATTTCTTTCAGTATTATGTCTGCTTCAGAGTAAACAAGATAAATACCGACACAGACATAGTACTTAACCGCTAGCCGACCGCCTGTCGTTGTTTGACTATGGCAGAATGGCTCCCCTGCCCGAATCGCTGTAGCTGTACGGAGGCCGCTTTAAGTGGTATAGGTGGCGCACGCACGCCCCCTGCTGTACTGAGGAGCCGATTCGCATGCCCGACGGCCACGATGTTCGCTGGGCACACGCGATTGCTCCTGATAGTGCCAGAACGAGGATCTGTGTGTGTAAACGCACAGATCCATGTTCTGTCAGGGGAGAGGAGACAGATTGGGTGTTACTAGTATATAGGAACACAATCAGTCTCCTCCCCTAAGCAGTCCCATCCACCATACAGTTAGAACACACTGAGGGAACACAGTTAACCCTTTGATTGCCCCCTAGTGTTAACCCTTTCCCTGCCTGTGACATTTATACAGTGACATTTATACAGTAATCAGTGGCTATTTTTAGCTCTGATTGCTGTATAAATGTCAATGGTCCCAAAAAAGTGTCAAAAGTGTCCGATTTGTCCGCTGCAATATTGCAGTCCCAATAAAAATTGCAGATAACCGCCATTACTATTAAAAAAATAATTAATAATAAAAATGCCATAAATCTATCCCCTATTTTGTAGATGCTTTAAAGGGGTTGTAAAGGAATTTTTTTTTTTTTTTTTTTTAAATAACAAACATGTTATACTTGCTTCCACTGTGCAGCTTGTTTTGCACAGAGTGGCCCCGAACCTGGTCTTCTGGGGTTCCTCGGCGGCTGTCTCGGCTCCCTCCCGCAAGTACTTCTCACCTAAATGCGAGCTCCCTCGCATACTTGCTGGCGCGCTCCCGTGATACAGCTGGTGGCTATAGCCGCTCGCTGTATCACTTGGCCCTGGCGTGCCGCGTCATTGGATGTGATTGACAGCAGCGGGAACCAATGGCTGCGCTGCTTTCAATCCATCCAATCTAGCCAATCAACGGCCAAGTTGAGCGGCGAAGAGGATGTCGGGGGCGAGTGCAGGACTTTCGAGGGGTCAGGTAAGTAAAACTGGGGGGGCGATATAGTCAGATGTTTTATCTTTACAACCCCTTTAACTTTTGCGCAAACCAATCTATATACGCTTATTGCGTTTTTTTTTACCAAACATATGTAGAAGATTACATATCGGCCTAAACTGAGGAAAACATATATTTTTTTTTAAATTGGGAATATTTATTATATCAAAAAGTAAAAAATATTGTATTTTTTTCGAAATTGTCAATCTTTTTTTGTTTATAGCGCAAAAAACAAAAACCGCAGAGGTGATCAAATACTACCAAAAGAAAGTTATATTTGTGAGGAAAAAGGGACATCAATTTTGTTTGGGTACAACATTTCACAACTGTGCAATTGTCAGTTAAAGCGAAGCAGTGCCGTATCGCAAAAAAATGGCACGGTCATGAAAGGGGTAAATCCTTCTGGGGCTGAAGTGGTTAAAGTGGAACATTGGCTTAGACCAAAAGTGCCCTGGCTACCATTGTTTCATGCATATGTCACAATGACTCATGAAATAGCTGCTGGAAATATTGTTTTTTCCTACCATTTCCAATGACGAAAAGGGGAAATGTGATAAAGTGTAAATATAAAAGAAAAAAACATAACTTGGCACAAGAGTGCATGAGAAGGATGAAATATGTATACCTGTGTAGAATCAGTAGCTTGCAGCAGTAGAGTGAACTGTCCCATGTGAAGTCAGAGTGAAATGAAAGATCCCAGCCATGTATGCTCTCCCGTTTATAACCCCACAAGGGCTCCAGTGGGCACCGCCCCTGGATAATCAGTTCAGGTGTTAACTATAATAATATAATATGTATATAATCAACCATTTCTGTTAGCAAAATGATCATAAATTAATATGTAGCGCAGGTGTTGTGACCGGTTATCATGCTGAACAATGTGATGTTCGTTAGTTAGAGTTTAGCTCCCTCTAGTGTCCTTTTGTTGCTAATGCTGTTAGAACTTTTCTTGCAATTTCTTTCAATGTTCAAGTGACTCATCTGTTTAAATCAGTCAAGAAACTACCTACCCACAAGGCTAAGCCACAGAACAGCCTGCTGGGTGGGCAAATAAAAGGGACAGGCGTGCCATTTTTTCTCTCTCCAGTCCCCATCTTACACACAGCAGGAGGCCTGTGTGTGGGCCCAGGGCTGGGGAAGTCTGAGGCCTACAGCGGAGAGCGGTTTGCCCGCCCCAGAGGGATCCTTATGAACTGCCCTGCTGATCAAGCTGGAGGATCGTTCTGCATTACAGAACATTTGAGGTTTCCTGCATTACAGTCGCCGGACATCTGACGGAGCGGTGCAGCGTGACGGGGCTGTCTGGAAGCGGGACTGAGACCACGGAAGCAGAGCAGTACAACTGTCCGAGCCCGGTGTGGTGAGAGGGCTGTTGCCCAAGATTTATATAACACTTTACTACGGTACAGACTATTTCAGTGTTGCTGAGACCTATAGTTCTACTGAGCGGTCTCGCTTAAATAGACTGTGTTGAACCAGGCCTCAAAGCTTGTACTTCACCCAACACTGAGTGACAGTTTCGTTATTCTTTATAGAAGAAGAGGTTTACAAGTGTGTTTCATAATCAAGTTTTCAGTTATCTACCACCTTATATTACTTTGCCATCTGCTCACTCACTGGATTACAAATACTGCAGTCTAATGAGCTAGCTGATGAAAGAAGACAAGAGACTTTGCCATTGTTATAAGCTCTTTATGTTCTGCTACACACTCTAAGAACTGCACAACAATGTAGGGGGAGCCTTTGAGCATATGTACTGTATTACATTGTTCTACCTAGTACTTGATAGTGTACTGTAAGTCTGGTATGTGTTGTGTGCTGCTGCACTGGAAGTGGGAAAGTGCCCAGTGTCAAGGTTTTACCACCCAGAGCATCAGTCCCACTTTGAGACACGCTCGCATGCGTTACTCATTAGATCATTGAGTCTGAATATTTAAATGTACCTTTATTATTGTATTCCCAAATACACGATATACGAATCATTATTGTATTCACTATCCTAAACCAGTTTCCAGTAAACTTACTGTGTGATTAAAGTACAAATGATGTGAGGCCTTGTCAATTTCTATAGCAGGTGGAGTGACGGATACTCAGGTAACGGTAACGGTACAATATCTAATATTACTGCTGGGTTATTTCTTGCTATTGGGTTTCACACCAACACTATTACACAGCTGTGTCAAGGGGGTTGAGTAAATTCTTTAGGGGAAGAGAAGCAGATTACAGGCCCAATTAATTACCAGCAGCTCCTTCGGGGGTAAGTGCTACAAGTATATAATGGAATGTATGTATTAACCAATCTATTACGATGGTAGGACGGATAATGGGGCCATGGAGAAATGTTTACAAGACTGCAGATATGTGGAAAGGGATGTAATAAGGAAATCAGCTGAAAGGAAAAGGGGATTGTGAAAAAGTGTGAATGTGAAAAACATAACCAGGCACAATGAAGTGCTAGGTGTGAAGAATAAAAGGTTTGTGTACCTGTGTGAGATCAGTGGTTTGCAGCAGCAGAATGAGCTATCTCATAAAAATAAAAATAATAATAAAAAATCCCAGCCATGTGAGCTCTCCCATTAAAATCTCTGAAAGGGCTCCAGTAGGCTCCACCCCCAACACCATGTATGGGGTGGCATGGCACCTCACGCTAAAACGCCAGCCGCCAAATGAGGGTGTGCATGAGTAGGCTACCCCCAGCCATCCTAGATAACAAACCATGCCCATATGCAGTGATGCGGCTTCCGCGGACATCACGTGCTGGGTGTGGAAACATGGCACCGATGTGCTGGTGGCCCGCCCATCCCTAAGAGTGGGGGAGGGGGACAGCAGGAGGTATGGGTAACCTCTCTTGGTGCACATCGCAGCTCCCCACACAAACAAGTCACCGCCACCAGCTGTGGGGAACAGATAAAAGGCCAAGTCATGAACCAGGGGGAAAGTGGCCTATGTGTATAGATATACTGAACTAAAACATGTGGTATAGAATATATATTTATGTGGCTGAGGGTGGCAGCAGACCAGGTAGGGCTAAATGGGTGTTTTCCACCCAGGGATGTTACCGAATTAACACATTCGTTAAAAAAATTATTCGGAAATAAACGAAAAGGCACATGTCTAATATTACCAGTGAGATGATATAGTGCAAAGGGAATGACCTAGCAAAGTAACAAAAACAATTTGTCATAAAAGTATTAATCCAAAGAGGAAGAATAAACCATATCATATAATTAATAGGGTAAGTACTAAAAGTGAAGTGCCAAGCCAAAGAGAAACATACCTTGTTAAAGAGGAGTGCCACCTTAAAAAAAAATATTAAAAGTCGGCAGCTACAAATACTGCAGCTGCTGACTTTTAATAAATGGGCACTTACCTGTCCCAGGGTCCAGCGATTTTGGCAGCAGATGACGAGCAATCGCTTGTCTCTTGGCTGCCCCCGCCGCCATCCACTGTCAGGGAATCAGGAAGTGAAGCGTTTCGGCTTCACTGCCCGGTTCCCTACTGTCCATGAGCGATTCACACTGAGCGTCTTCACTGGTCCCCGTTGTGTCCTGGGAACTGTGTGTTTCCAGGACACAACGGGGGACACAACGGGGGGGGGGGCATCTGTGGCTAGCTGCAGCTAGCTATTCCCGGAAGTGGGTGCAGATACCTGGATTATACAGATATCTGCACCCCCCTCCCCCTGAAACGTGCCAATTGTGGAACTGGAGGGGGGGTGGGATCCGATGAGCGGAAGTTCCACTTTACGCTTTAAAATCGAAAGTGAGCTAGCCCAAAAAGGACAGCAGCATGAAACCTCCAAATAGTCAGACAGGGTCTGCAGATGGAAGGCCCCCTCTTAAACCTGGGCCTCTCCTGTAGGCCACCCATTCCCCAGCATAATGTAAAAGGTGGAGACAAAAAGCTCCACCTAAAGTAAACCCCACACAATGGAGACTTCTCTTACTGCTTCGGCTTAGGTAGTGAGACAGTGGGAGAAAGAGCATAGTGAGGTACAAATGTCTGTAGAGTGTCCACATGAGCAGCAAATGCTTTAAACGAGAACGGATCAGACAGCCAGTACTGCAGATAGCAGCAGCAGTTGCTTGGCTGGCAGGTGACTGATCATAGGTGCAGGGTAGGCTAGTAACACATGGCCGGCAGATGACCAGCAAGGACAAGGTAAGTAGCGTGCTGAGTTGAGCAGATGGGCAAACAGGTTGCGTACTCACACGAGCCAGGTCAGCAACAAACTGTCAGGTACAGGCATGGACAACAGGCAGAAGAATGGTCAGGATACAGGCTAAATTCAGTAACACTGGAGAAGGCAGATACTGTAAGCAGGAAGCAAAACAGAGTCCAAAGAAAAGCTGAGGTCAGGGCAGGTAACGTTCAAGCATGGTCAGGGCAAGCCGGTTCAATCACAGAAATCAAATACAGGGACAGGCACAGGAACACAGAAAGGGTTGTAGATCAGACAGCCCTGACTAGTACAACTGTTGCACTTAAATAATCAATTTAGTGTCAATAGCAGATGGACATGGCTATGTACAGGAAAAAGAGCACTCGCAGAAAAACTGAAATAAATTTAGGTAACTCACCATGGCAAGTGGCCGAGAAAGCATCAATTTGTGTCCTGACTGACAAGCTTATATAGCAAGAATCTATAGTCAACTTCCAAGAGGTCTTTAACAACACATCCCAAGGTTGGGTGTACCAAGATCAACAACAATGCTGTTGGATAACGAGAGCCCACACGGTGCAGAATAAAGAGGTGAATCACAATAATGTTGAATAAACGAAATTCCCAAATTTATTAAAATCAGTTAAATTCAACATGTTTTGGCACATACATTGCTCCCTCTTTAGGAGTTGGACTTATTTTTAGATTTTCATTTTTTTAAATAAAGGACTTGTCAAATGTTCGGGTGCTTTTATTTCTAGGTGACATCTTTTTTTGTAAATTAATAGGAATATTATGTACCCCATACTCATGTTCATATGGTGGTGGTAGGGGGTGTCTGGGGCCCCTTATTATTAAAGGAGAAGTCCAGCCTGAGCTTTTTAGGCTGGGCTTCTCCTATGGGTCACAAGAGTGCAATTCGTTTTGCACTCCTGTGACACGTTTTCATTGGAGAGCACAGCACATCATCCCAACTTCCAAGTCTGGATCCACCAGCTGCCTTGAGTGATGACAGTCTCAGCATCTCAGCGAGCTGCCAAGACACTGAGAGAGCCTCTCCCACCCCTCCACAGCTCAGCGCTCCAATGAGCATGGAGGATCAGAGAGGAGAGACGCTGACTGATAGTCAGCAGCTTTCCTCTCAGGGATCTGTGAGAACCGAGCCATCGGCGGTGTTTGGTGGCTCCGTTCTCAGTGCAGAGATGACGGGGGAAAGCTGCAGCATCGGTCTGATGCTCCATCCACTGAGGTAAATATGAATAAAAAAAAACAAAACATACTTCTCTTTAAAAGGGGCATTCCACAACACCTCACAACTACTGTTTATTTAGGCTTGTGGGGGAGAGGCCCTTGTCCTCCTCAACATGGGAGCAAGGTGGTGTGCTGGGGGATGGGTTCCCCTGGAAAGACACCCTTTCCCATGTTGAAGGCTTTTGGCTTGAAATGGCTTAGTGGAGGGTTCACACTCATCCCCTCCTTCCGGAACAGCCAGGCTGCATGCTCAGATTATAGGTCTGGTATGGATATTTAGAGGAAACATCATGCATTTATTTCTGCATTTTTTTTTGTGTGCAAAGTACCCCTTAAAATGCATACCAGACTGAAAATACATTTTTTTCTTTAATTCTTGCTATTGGATTTGCTACAACAAAACTGACATTTACAAAGAAAAAAAAAAAAATATCAAGACCCCCTCTAAACGTCCCAAAAATACAGTACATAGCAGATTTGTGGAGGCTTCAGCACTTTCTGTACATTTCAGAGATGTGCTTCTTCACAGGCATGTCATTCAAACACATTGGGAATTTTTAATGTTTCCCTCTTAAGCATTTAAAAGAAAAAAAAAAAAAAGTTCCTGGCTGAATTGGATTTTTAGCAAGTTTGTGTTTTTGCATTGGAACATGTTCCCCAGTGAAACCCCCCCTCCCCCATAGCTTTGGGAGCAACAACAGTGGACCTATGGTCAGAATAAAAAATGGCATGTATACTGAGGTCTGTCATTAGCAATATTACATCAGCATTGAGTGAATTGGGTGCAAATAGCATGTGCGTGTTATACGCCAATACTTCAATTTTAGCTGCCTCGGAGGGGACAGGGAGGGGGCAGGACGAGCGCCATCAGATTACATACAGTGAGAATATCCTGTTTACTTGTCGACCTCTGTAATAGGAAGTCCCGTCTACTGGGTCGCTATTGGACCACTGTTCTGTCTATCATAGGAGATTCTCACTGCATGTAATCTGTCGGTGCTCGTCCTGCCCCCTCCCTGTCCCCTCTAGGCTGCAGATGGGCATCGATCAGGCTGCACTGATGACAATGGCGAGACTGGTGCATTGATGGCACTTGTCAGGCTGCATTGACGTGGACTGATGAGGCTGCATTAATGGCATTTGTGAGTCTGCAGATGAGCATTGATCAGGTTGCATTAATGACAATGGTGAGGCTGCAGCTGATTTTGCTTTAAAATGTAAGTTTTTTTCCTGAAACTTCCCTCTTAAAATGAATGTGCGTGTTATATTCCTGTGCATGTTATACGCCCATAAATACGGTAACACTTTTATTTTATTTTGGAAAAAAGGTTTAAGCTATATGAGTAAACCAGATCATTGTTAAAGTGATATTAAAGGCAGATTTTTTTTTTTTTTAAATAACAAACCTATCATACTTTCCTGCTCTGTGCAATGGTTTTGCACAGAACAACCCCGATCCTCCTTCTCGGGTCCCCATACCAGTTCTCTCCTCATTGGCTCACAGGCTGTGATTGACATTAGCAGGAGCCAATGGCTACTGCTGCTGTCTCAGTCAATGAGGAGAAAGAGCCCTGGGGGAGCGGAGGCTCTTGTTGATATTGCTGGGTCAAGATGCATAGAATGCATGAAGGTAAAAACCTTAAGCCTTTACAACCACTTTAAAGAGGAGCTCCAGGCATCTTCAGAAAAAAATTAAATCCTGTAGCTGCTGACTTTTAATACTAGGGCACTTACCTGTCCAGGACACCAACCGTGTCCTCAACCGAGCTGATTATTTTAATCCGCTCTGGGGTGCTGAAGCTGTCATCTTGATTAAGGGTAACATGCAGATTTCCTACTGCGCATGCATGAAGCACACTACACTTTGTAAAAAGGAATTGTATACTTAAAGCGAAGCTCCACCCAACAGGGGAAGTTCCTCTTTAAGCGCCCCCCCCTCCTCATTTGCAATGCACATTTTTGGGGGGGGGGGGGCGGGTACATAGTTTTGACAGGTACATGCTCCTAATTCTTCCCCCCCCTCATTCCTTGCCATCTTCTGGGATACGTCACAGGTCCCAGAAGACTGCCAAACCATTCAGCAGGCACAGCGCGACTTGCGCATGCACAATGCGCACCCGGCTGTGAAGCTGCAAGCTGTAACAACTGGATTCTCACAGCTGAAATGCCGGGGAGAGGAGAGGGAGAGAAGTGAGGGTTCGGGTGACCAAATCCCTGGATCCTGGGACAGGTGAGTGTGTGTTTATTAAAAGTCAGCAGCTACACTTTTTGTACCTGCAGACTTTTAATAAACATAAAAGCGACTGGAGCTCCTCTTTAATACCATCATTACAAGTATTAATTGCATTTAGTTACCAGAATAAATTACGTTTCGCTATAGAAGTCTTTTAACACTTTTTACCTACCTCCTGCTGTTTCTTTTTAGATATAATTCCTAGAGCTCTACTTTAATGCCTAGCAGCCTTGCATAGAACCCTCTTGCATTTAAATTACATTATTCTAGTTATCTATCTACTATCTATCTGCCTGTGTATCTATCTACCTGCCTGTCTGTGTATCTATCTATCTGTTTCTCTATCTCTACACATCATTCTATGCTAGGATGTCTTATTATTGATCAAAGGCCCCCTGGGAATATCAATCATTACCTAGATTCTATTCTGTGTGCAAAAGAAATTGCCCGATCAGAAGAAATAGGTTAACATTTCAGATGGAAATAAGGCCTTGCTCATAATAACAGCAATCATAGCACCAAATAGAAGAATAAATGTGTTTATATATACATTCATTGATGGTGTTACACTTTAAATGCATCTGTTCCCAACTGTCTTTTTTTCCTAAGTGCTTTTTGACCTCTCTTAATACCTCCCCTTCTTTGATGTCTGGCTAGGAACACAAAGTAAGTACTGAAAGACTAAAGCTAACCAAGCTTTGAACTGCTATAAACTCTGTGAAAATGAAATCGATTCTGCAGTCTGATGACTAGGTAATGAACATTCAAGTTCCTCACAGCAGCATGTCACCCAACGACATCTTTATCCTTTTTATCCCCCTTTTCCTAGTCCCAAACTCTGAACCCTAACCCTAATCCCACTTTAAATACTCCCAAACTCTGAACTCTAATCCCTGGATTATGTTTTGCCGTGGATTAGCAGAAATGTATGGTTAATTTATATTTTTTTCTTTACCAGATTTGACTTTCTGCTTGACATCTTAACCCCTGACTTGTTAAGGCAGGATACCAATTGCAGGTTGGCAATATCACCATGTGAGCGTTTACTGATTACGCTAAGGTAATTTCCGTATATACTCGAGTATAATCCGACCCTGTAGTGCTAATGGCTGTGGTTGATGCAGATTATAAATTCCTATATATTGATGTAGGAGCATTTGGCAGTTCAGCAGACTCTTTTGTTTTCATGAATTCAACATTTGGGAAACGTCTTCAATCTAATCGACTCGATTTACCCGAAAACAAACCATTACCCGGTACACAAAGTCCAGATATGCCATTTGTTTTTGTGGCTGATGAGGCTTTTGCTATCAACGAACACTTAATGAAGCCGTACTCACGGAGGAATCTAGACACTCAGAAGAGAATCTTCAATTATCGTCTCTGTCGGGCACGTAGGCTGGTTGAATGTTCCTTTGGGATTCTTGCTAACAAATGGCAAATATTCCTAAAGCCTATCAATCTTAAGGTTGAAAATGCCTGTAAATGAATCAAGGCAGCGTGTGTTTTGCACAATGTAGTAAGGGATAGGGATGGTGTTAATTTTGAGGACACATTGTCTCATAATTTACAACCTGCTGATTTTCCTCATGTCCGTGGTCCAACAGCAGGTTTCAGAATTCGGGAGGAATTTGCAGATTATTTTATGAGCCCTGCAGGAGCAGTAAATTGGCAACAAAATATGATTTAATAATTACATTTGTCATAATTAGTTGAACAAACAATTCTGAACGTAACAAATTCCACATGTCTATGAATTCCCAGCAACGACCTAACACTCTTTGACATGTAGTTCAATCGAGCTTCCCAGGTTGCCACTGGAGTCCTCTTCCACTCCTCAATGACGACGTCACGGAGCTGGTGGATGTTAGAGAACTTGTGCTCCTCCACCTCCTGTTTGAGGATGCCCCACAGATGATCAATAGGGTTTAGGTCTGGAGACATGCTTGGCCAGTCCATCACCTTTACCCTCAGCTTCATTAGCTTGGTAGTCATCATCTTGGAGGGGTGTTTGGGGTCATTAGGTTGGAATACTGGCCTGCGGCCCAGTCTCAGAAGGGAGGGGATCATACTCTGCTTCAGTATGTCACAGTACATGTTGGCATTCATGGTTCCCTCAATGAACTGTAGCTCTCTAGTGCTACCATCACTCATGCAGCCCCAGACCATGACAATCACACACAGGGCCGCCATCAGGAGGGTACAACCCATACACTTGTAAGGGGACCCGTTGTATGGATGGCCTGGCCGAATGGCAGGGATATGAGAAGGCGGGTCGGGTGCAGGGGAGCTCCTGCATGTGTGAGAGTCAGCAGGCTGCTGCTCTGTCATGAGCTGACATTGGGCGCTTTGCTGCCACCTCTGACCATTTCCTACATGGGCACCCCTCTGCGTGTGTAAGCAAGAGCTGGGACTACCATCACCTTACAAGTAAGGGCTGTGGTGGAGGGGGGGGGCTGTGTGTGTATGTACATGCATGTCCTATATACACATGTGAAGGGGGCTCAGAGAGTACAGGTGTGAGGGGGCTGAGGCACTGAAGGACTTGGTGGGACGGCAAGTAGACATGAACCTGGGTAATTTTGGTGATCAGACTTGGGGGGGCAGGCTTAAAGCTGTATAAGGGGCCCCCGCAATTTATGAAGGCTGCCATGCTCACACCACCATATTTGAATTCACTTCTGAAGTCATTGTCGGTCAAAATTATAATAATTAGTTAATTACTATTGTTTAAAAACTTTACTTTTCACAATTTTCATTGCTCAATAATTTTTATACATTTTGTAAATGAAAAAGTGAAGAAATTCTAAATTAGAAAATTAGCCAAAAATACATACATTCTAAGTTAGCAAATGTTTAGGGTTAGGGTGTTAATGTTATAGGGTTATGAGTTAGTGGTAATATTCTGTGTTTGGGACTATTAAAAGTGGGATTAGGGTTAGGGTTCAGAGTTTGGGAGTATTAAAAGTGGGATTAGGGTTAGGGTTCAGCGTTTGGGACTAGGAAAAGGGGGATTAGGGTTAGGGTTCAGAGTTTGGGAGTATTAAAAGTGGGATTAGGGTTAGGGTTCAGAGTTTGGGAGTATTTAAAGTGGGATTAGGGTTAGGGTTCAGAGTTTGGGAGTATTAAAAGTGGGATTAGGGTTAGGGTTCAGAGTTTGGGAGTATTAAAAGTGGGGTTAGGGTTCAGCGTTTGGGACTAGGAAAAGTGGGATTAGGGTTAGAGTTCAGAGTTTGGGAGTATTTAAAGTGGGATTAGGGTTAGGGTTCAGAGTTTGGGACTAGGAAAAGTGGGATTAGGGTTAGGGTTCAGAGTTTGGGAGTATTAAAAGTGGGATTAGGGTTAGGGTTCAGCGTTTGGGACTAGGAAAAGGGGATTAGGGTTAGGGTTCAGAGTTTGGGAGTATTAAAAGTGGGATTAGGGTTAGGGTTCAGAGTTTGGGAGTATTTAAAGTGGGATTAGGGTTAGGGTTCAGAGTTTGGGAGTATTTAAAGTGGGGTTAGGGTTAGGGTTCAGCGTTTGGGACTAGGAAAAGTGGGATTAGGGTTAGGGTTCAGAGTTTGGGAGTATTTAAAGTGGGATTAGGGTTAGGGTTCAGAGTTTGGGACTAGGAAAAGTGGGATTAGGGTTAGGGTTCAGAGTTTGGGAGTATTTAAAGTGGGATTAGGGTTAGGGTTCAGAGTTTGGGAGTATTAAAAGTGGGATTAGGGTTAGGGTTCAGAGTTTGGGAGTATTTAAAGTGGGATTAGGGTTAGGGTTCAGCGTTTGGGACTAGGAAAAGGGGGATTAGGGTTAGGGTTCAGAGTTTGGGAGTATTAAAAGTGGGATTAGGGTTAGGGTTCAGAGTTTGGGAGTATTTAAAGTGGGATTAGGGTTAGGGTTCAGAGTTTGGGAGTATTAAAAGTGGGATTAGGGTTAGGGTTCAGAGTTTGGGAGTATTTAAAGTGGGATTAGGGTTAGGGTTCAGCGTTTGGGACTAGGAAAAGGGGGATTAGGGTTAGGGTTCAGAGTTTGGGAGTATTTAAAGTGGGATTAGGGTTAGTGTTCAGCGTTTGGGACTAGGAAAAGGGGGATTAGGACTGTTTTGGGGTTGATTTTTTGTGACTTGGGACTACTCTAAATGGGATTAGGAATGGTTTTGCGGTTGAACTTTTTGGACTTGGGACTACTCTAAATGGGATTAGGACTGTTTTGGGGTGCATTTTTTGGGACTACTCTAAATGGGATTAGGAATGGTTTTGCGGTTGAACTTTTTGGGACTTGGGACTACTCTAAATGGGATTAGGACTGTTTTGGGTGCATTTTTAGGGACTTGGGACTACTCTAAATGGGATTAGGACTGTTTTGGGGTGCATTTTTTGGGACTTGGGACTACTCTAAATGGGATTAGGAATGGTTTTGCGGTTGAACTTTTGGGGTTTACAATCACACTCCTGCATATCTGACAAGGATTATGGCATTTGTACTCACTTTTTGCAGATTGTTGTTTTCTTGGAAGGTCATGCCAGTCAAGAATATGCTGTTCAGCAATGCTCTCCCATGCTAATATTTTTTTGCTGCGGTTAGCATAGAGTGAATTTTTGCTATCCCAAAGCTCTGGGTGTTCCCGCACTGAATCTATAAACTCTTCTGGTTCAATTGTTGATCCTCTGGACCTGGATGATCTGGCCACATTTTCAGCCCTGCTGGCTTGCATCCTCCTGTCTGCAGCGTCCATACTTCCTGGTCTTCCTCCTCAACCCCTCACAACAGCACTTCCTTATATCCCAGCATGCTACACTTCACTGCGGTCATGTGACCTTTTCTCTGCTTCAGTATACTGTCTTGGACGTTTTTCAGGCGCTTTTCAGGCGCTTTTAAAGCGCTTTACATTATGTTCAATGGACTTGTGCGTTTTTGAAGCCCTTTTTTTAGCGCTAGAAACAAGCTCCAAAAAAGCTGCTTGCAGGACTTTTCTCAACGCCCCTCCAGCGCAACGCCTCAGTGTGAAAGCACACATTGAGATGCATGGGAGGCAGTTTTGATGCGTTTTTCAAGCGCTATTTTTAGCGCTAAAACGCCTGAAAAAGGCCTCAGTGTGCAAGGGGCCTAAGTGTTCCTGCTCCTCATTCCAGCATCTGGGTTTTGGCTAAATTGCATGCTCCCTGTCTGTGTCCACCTGCAAGGTGATTGATGTGGTCAGTCACCTGTTATAAGCAAGCCAAATGCTCAGTCCCTCGCTTGTGATTAGGGATTAGCTGAACACCCCCCAGTTCGGTTCGCAGCAGAACATGAGAGCCGGCAAAAGTGCTAATTTTAAAGGCTTATATGCAAGTTATTGCCTTAAAGTGTTTGGGGGCCTGGGTCCTGCCCCAGGGTACATGTATCAATGCAAAAATTGTTTTAAAAACTGAAGTTTTTTTTCGGGAGCAGCGATTTTAATAATGCTTAAAGTGAAACAATAAAAATGAAATATTCCTTTATATATTGTGCCTGGGGGGTCCTTAGTATGCCTGTAAAGTAGTGCATCTTTTCCATGTTTAGAACAGTACCACAGCAAAATGACATTTCTAAAGGAAAAAATGTAATTTCAAACTGCTTGCGGCTGTAATGTATTGTCGGATCCCAGCAATATAAATAAAAAATACCAAAAATACCAAAAAAAAATGGCTTAGATGTCCCCCTCCAAAATCCATACCAGACCCTTCATTTCTGGAATGGATATTAAGGGGAACCATGCACCTTTTTTTTTAAATGGTGTAGGGGTACCCCAGGCCCCCAGGCACTATATACTCTGAACAGCAGTATATCTACTATACAGCCTGCCCTATATACTCTGCAGAAAAAACTGGGCCTTAGGTGTTGGTGGTACCAGAACACTGTAACCCCTCACAGTTATTCTTGTTGGGGGCAGGAATGGGGCCCTGCTGTGAAATATTATATCAAAAATTGTAATTACATGGCCTTGCTAAACAGGGGCAGAAAAATTGGGCCATTGGTTTTGGTGGCACCAGCACACTGTAAACCCGCACCGATACTCTTATTGGGCGCAGGAATGGGCCCTGCTGTGAACGATTATATCAAAAATTGGAATTACATATCCCTGCTAAACAGGGGCAGAAAAACTGGGCCTTGGGTGATGGTGGTGGTGCCACAACACTGTAACCCCTCACAGATACTCTTGTTGGGTGCAGGAATGGGCCCTGCTGTGAAATATTATATCAAAAATTGTAATTATATGCCCCTGTTTAAACAGGGGCAGAAAAATTGGGCCTTGGGTGGTGGTGGTACCCTAAACCAAAAATATTGTTGGAGCTAGCATCATCAAGATTGAGGAGGAAAAGGATAGTCAGCATAAGCAGTCTTCAAGTGATCCCAGATCCATAGCAAATTCAATCAGTTACATCAGCATTAGGTGCTTGATATCTGCTGATCCAAGACTGATTCATTTTTATGAATGTGAGCCTTTCAATGGAGTCTGTGGACAGGGGCACTGAATGTGTGTTCATAAAGCACGCTGGATGCAGGACAGGCCAGTAGCTCAATTGCATATTGAGCAAGTTCTGCCCAGTGGTCCATCCTCAAGACCCAGTAACCCTGTGGATGCTCTGTTGGAAAGGTCTCCAAGTCTGCTCTTGCCCCTAGATATTTCTGCACCATATAATGCAGATGCTGGTGATGGTTGCTTGAACTAATCAGACCTTGGCGCTGAGGACTGAAAAATAGTTTAAAGGCATCGGTCAGTTGGCCACTTTCTCCACCGCTCTTCCTCTGACTGAACAAAGACTCAGCAACACGTTGTCCAGCACCAGGAAATGGTAACCTCCCTGGGTCTGGAAAAGAAGCTTTAAGAAGGGTTGCCAGTAATGATCCCCCACCTTACCACAAATCCTAGGGTCCTTTCCCAGGCTTTGCAGAATCAGAGAGGCCATGCAGTGTAAGTTTGCAAAAGCATTAGAGTCCTCCTTTTCCTCCCACTGTTCTGCCTCAAGTGTCCTGTGCATGATTCCACGAAGCGTGTGCTCCAGCAGGAAGACTAGAGGAACAGTGTCAGTGATGCATGAATTGTCACTGCTCACCATCCTTGTGGCCTCCTCAAATGGTGACAGGACAGTGCATGCATCCTTGATCAGTAGCCACTGGTGTGGCGAAAAGACAAGCTCCCCTGACCCTGTCCTGGTGCCATACTCACACGGGTACTCATTGATGGCCCTCTGCTGTATGTGCAGCTGCTGCAGCATTGTCAGCATTGAGTTCCACATGGTGGGCATGTCACAAATGAGGCGGTTGGTGAGCAGGTTGCATTCCCTTTTAATGTTAGCCAGCCGAGCACTGGCATTGTATGACCATTGGAAATGACCACAGACTTTTCTGGCCTGCTTCAGGAGATCTTGTAAGCCTGGGTACCTGCTCAAGAACCACTGCACCACCAAATTCAGGATGTTTGCCAAACATGGAACATGGGTCATGTGCCCCTGTCGGAGGGCGGAGAGAAGGTCGCATACAACCATTCCTGGCTGAAGCTGGCGTGGCGTCAACCACCTCTAAATGCCCCTGCAGAGCTGACAGAATCTCTGCCCCAGTGCGGCTCCTGTCCCTTAGTCAGACCAACTCAAGCACTGCATGGCATCTTTTAGCCTGACTGCTTGCATAGCCCCTTTAACGTTTAAGGAGCACCGCTGGTTCAGAGGACAAATCTGCAGAAGAGGCCATAGAGGAAGAAGAAGAGGGGGTGGAGGAGAGATCTGTGGCAGAATCACCACTAGCATTTTGGAGGCATGGTGGTGGAACAAGCTCCAACAATACTGAACTGTGTTCTGCATCCTTCCCAGCTGCCAGCAGAGTTAGCCAGTGTGCCGTGAAGGAAAGGTAACGTCCATGCCCTTACTGCTGACCGCCCTGTCCAATGAGGCCAAAACATTGCCTTCCACATGCTGGTAGATAGCCGGAATGGCCTTCCGTGAAAAGAAATGGCCTTTTGAAACCTGCCACTGAGGTACAGCACATTCCACAAATTCACGAAAGGGGGCAGAGTCTACCAGCTGAAAAGGCAGCATTTGTAGTGCTAGCAATTTGGCCAAGCTAGCATTTAAACGCTGAGCATGTGGATGGCTGGGACCAAATTTATTTTTATGGTTCAGCAACTGGGGTAGGGAAATTTGCCAACTAAAATCAATTGTTGGTGTACTGCTAGCAGATTGGCTGCAAGTACTTGGGACATCTGTTGCTATACCTTCATTCCTCTCAGTGTAGGTTTTTGAGAGACTAAAGTAGGGTTGGAGATGCCCGGTGGGGGGGAAAGAGAAGTCTGCATTTTTCTTTGATGCAGGTCTTTCAAGTGCTGTTGCCAACGGAATGCATGGCAGGTCGTCATATGTCTGGTCAAGCATGTGGTGCCCAAGCGGCTGCTGTTCTGGCCATGCTTGATCCGCTTCAGACATAGGTTGCAAACAGGGATGAGCCGAACACCCCCGGGTTCGGTTCGCACCAGAACCTGCGAACGGACCTAAAGTTCGTGCGAACGTTAGAACCCTATTAGTTACAATGGACGCGCACGTTTGAAATCTAAAGTGCTAATTATAACGGCCAATATGCATGTTATTGTCATAAAACATGTTTGGGGACCCGGGTCCTGCCCCAGGGGACATGTATCAATGCAAAAAGAAGTTTTAAAAACTGACGTTTTTGACTGACGTCATTTTAATGATGCATAAAGTAAAAAATAATTTGAAATATTCCTTTAAATATGGTATCTGGGGGGTGTCTAAAGTATGCCTGTGAAGTGGCATGTGTTTCCCGTGTAGAACTGTTCCTGCACAAAATGACATTTGTAAAGGAAAAAAAGAAGCCATTTAAAACTGCTTGCGGCTTTAATGTCATGTCGCAGATGGCTGGATTAGATGACAACAGGGCAGAAGGGCAGATACAGGGTAAGGTGGTTTTAGTGTGCTGTGCTATAGTCACACAGCACACACACACTAACTCCTGCAGATGGCTGCCTTAGATGACAACAGGGCAGAAGGGCAGATACAGGGTAAGGTGGTTTAGTGTGCTACTGCTGTGCTATACTCACACAGCACGCACACACACTAACTCCAGATGGCTGAATTGGTAGAGATTAGAGAACAGCACTGAGAAGAATAAACTATCCCTGCCTATTTTTCCTCTTTCCCTATACTATTCCCCACACAGAAATGAATCACAAGCTCATATAGTGTGTACACTGTACAGTACAGTCTGTCACTGTTCCTAACGCCGGAACACACTACATGAGGCCGCCGGCGCGGCGGCCTTATATAGTGTGGGGCGTGTACTAAACCCCCTGAGCTATAATTGGCTACTGACATCCTGCCTGTGGCCAATTATTGCTCTCCTCGCCGCTGGCTCTATGATTGGCCAAGCATGCGGGGTCACAGTGCATGCTTGGCCAATCATCAGCCAGCAATACACTGCGACTGGTGCAGTGCATTGTGGACTGTTCGCATCACACGAATTTGATGCGAGCGGCCCTCAGAGTTCTGGTTTCGACGAGCGGACGAACGGCCAATGTTCGATTCAAACATGGGTTTGAATCGAACACAGGGCCCATCCCTAGTTGCAAACAGCAACGGTGTGATCTGCTGCACACATGTCAAAAAAGGCCCACACCAAGGCACTTTTAATATTCAGCTGGGAGTCAGCAGCGCCCTGCACCTGCAGAGCTCTGCAGTGTGATGCAAACAGGTGGCTGTCCTTAAGCTGCCCCCTAGAGGACATCCTGCCTCATTGGAGTTGTGCCTCCTCCTCCTCCTCTATTCTATCAGGCACAGTAGAGTCAGTGATCTAATCATCCCCTCCCTCCTCATCACTGGAGCAAACTTAGCACAATGCTGCAGCTGAGGGAACATGACTGCCAGTTTCTTGTCCTTCTTGGGCACCCCCTCTCTCTAGGCTCACGTTACTCCCTTCCTCAACCTGGAAACAAACATCGGAGTCTTCAAATCACTGCTCATCCTCCAGCAGAATGTACCCGACACTGTGGTCAAATAATTCTGGGGACTTCTCCGTGCATGATGGTGGGGCAACAGAAGGAGTGGCCATGGACAAGGAGCCGGTGGAATATTCCGCTTTTGTAGCTGTGTTGCAAGCCAAACTACTCTGAGCCTGGGTGACAGAGGATGAGGAAGATTCGTTATCCACTCCACCAACTCTTCTGCATGTTGTGGCTCAATAACACGACCAGCAGCAGAAAAAAAGGACAAGCGTGCCCCACGGCCACCTACAGAGGATGCACCATGTCCATGACCACCACTGTTGACTTTAGACACAGAGGCTGCTTGCCCTCTTTTAGTGGCCTGTGAACGTCTACCTCTCCTTGGTAGCCTTCTGGAAATTATGTATTTTTTGTTTGCAACACCACACTACACTGTATTAGATACTGTGTACACTGCCAGAAAAATATTAGAAACTGTACATGCTGTATTAGATACTATGTACACCGCCTGAAGTGTATTAGAAACTGTACACACTGTATTAGATACTGTGTACACCGCCTGCACTGTATTAGAAACTGTACTATGGCTGCATTGTATTGTACACTGTGTACACCATCAGAAGTGTAATAGAAACTTTACACACTGCATTAGATACTGTATACACTGCCTTCACTGTATTAGAAACCATACTACGGCTGCACTGTGTTGTATACTGTGTACACCAACAGAAGTGTAGTAGAAACTGTACACACTATATTAAATACTGTGTACACCACCTGAAGTGTATTAGAAACTGTACACACTGTGTTAGATACTGTGTACACTGCCTGAAGTGTATTATAAACTATACACACTGTGTTAGATACTGTGTACACCACCAGAAAAGTAGTAGAAACTGTACACACTGTATTAGATACTGTGTACACCGCCTGCACTGTATTGTATACTGTACAACGGCTGCACTGTATTGTATACTGTGTAGACCACCAGAAGTGTAGTAGAAACTGTACACACTGTATGAGATACTGTGTACACCGCCTGAACTGTATTAGAAACTGTACTATGGCTGCACTGTATTGTATACTGTGTAGACCACCAGAAGTGTAGTAGAAACTGTACACACTGTATTAGATACTGTGTACACAGTCTGAAGTGTAATAGCAACAGTATACCACCAAATGCACTGTAGATATAGGCTACACTGGATGCAGAATATATATATATATATATATATATATATATATATGAGACTACATTATATATATATATATATATATATATATATATATATATATATATTAGGGCTGTGCAAATTAAAGATTAATTCCTCGATTAATCGTTAATTTTTTGGATCGTTTAAAATTCTTTTGATCGGTACTCACCTCACCTCCAGCTTCCGGGTCTTCAGGGAGTTCCGTCGGAGATCCGGCGACATCACGGACATCAACGTCACCGGACTCCTCCCCTCCAAGTGCCTCTGTCTGCTAATGAAGGGAAGGGGGAGGAGTCCGTGATGTTGAAATTTTGATTGAACGTAACACGTACAGGGGAGGAGCTACACATGACATCACCCGCAGCTGCCCTACGGAACTAACACAATTGTCGACTTTAAATGCTGTGTTTTTATCATCTTTATGTGAGTAGTTTGTGTTTGAACACAAAAATGTAATCTTATACTTAAGCGGTGAGCACTTAGATATTTTCTTTCTACCCATGACCTGGCGTCCTTGCTGAGATCTAAGGAGACGTGAGAGAAGTTTATGATCCGTGTTAACCCTTTTGATACCCGCTTGCATGACCACCTGTTTGCACAGGGGTCCATACCATAAGGTGAGGGTGATTAGTTAGACTGGAGGTGGAGGGATTTTCACGCTACTTTTTTACATCAGTGCTACAGTTTAAATTTAAAACGTATTTGTGTGAACTGTGAAGTTAAGTCATGGATTGTGGAAACTAACTAGTGTCGGGTGATTGTATATAGTGTACACCACATTTACCACTGACTAATGCAGAGTTGCAATGCAAGGAGATCAGCTAAAAGTAGTTGGATCTGTATGTGTGTTATAATTAATCAAAATTAGTTGATTAATCGATTAAAAAAAATCGATTAATCGAACATTTTAATCAGTAGCATCCCTTATATATATATATATATATATATATATATATATATATATATATATCAAATACACTGCAACTAACTAAATAACCTGCCGGATTAATCTAACTCAAGCTATCTCTCTGTCCACGCCAACAACACTACACACGGCCACCGTGTAAGCAGCCCTATATAGTGTAGGGTGTGAACTTGGTCCCCCTGAGCCATGATTGGCCAAAGGCACCCTGCCTTTGGCCAATTATGGCTCTCTCAGCAGAGCGCGCTGTGATTGGCCAAAGCATGCAGGTCAGGTGAATGCTTTGGCAAATCATCATACAGCAATGCACTGCGATCTCACAGTGCATTATGGGGCGTTCTGCGGCGCTCAAATTTCCTGCGAATGCCCCATAATGTTCGCTGTTCTGCAAACGTGCGAACACCCGATGTTCGAGTCGAACTTATGTTCGACCCGAACATCGAGCTAATCCCTACTTGTGATAGTAAGTGATACTTGTGTTGTTCTTGATCAAGCTCCCTGTCTGCCTTCCCTGCTTTGCTAGTTTGGGTTTCCCTGTGTACGACTTTGGACCGGATTATTGGACTATTCCTTGAACTCAGCCAGCCTTTTTACCCGGACTGTGGTAGAACCGTGCTATCTGTCTGCTAACTGCAAGTATCTCTTTGCTTTGCTCAGTTCACATCTGCCCTGGTTTGGTGGCCAGGCACTATAACATTGTGTATCAGTCCTGGGGCAACCAAGTACCGGTAGGCCTGCTTGCCTTAAGGGAAAGGGGGCTGCTATAGGTGAAGCACACAGTAGCCAGCTATAGTGTCTGCCCACCTGTGTTGGGCTAGACGGGACACAGAGATACCATGGGCCACTTAGCTACTTATCTGATTAATGCCCCTCCTGTCAGTTTAGGTGGACGGCCATGTCTCGGTAGGTTAGCAGTTGTGCCATACTCTTTGCATTTTCAGATGATCGATTGAACAGTGCTCCATGAGATTTTCAAAGCTTGTAATATTTTTTTTTATAACCGAACCCTGCTTTAAACTTCTCCACAACTGTATCCCTGACCTGTCTGGTGTGTTCCTCGGCTTTCATGATGCTGTTTGTTCACAAAGGTTCTTTATATTGAGATTAAATGACACACAGGTGGACTCTATTTACTAATTAGGTGACTTCTGAAGGCAACTGGTTCCACTAGATTTTAGTTAGGGGTATCAGAGTAAAGGGGGCTGAATACAAATGCATGCAACACTTTTCAGATATTTATTTGTAAAAAAAAAAAAATTTAAATCATTTATAATGTTCCTTCCACTTCACAATTATGTGCCACTTTGTGTTGGTCTATTACATAAAATCCCAATAAAATAAATTTATGTTTTTGGTTGTAACATGACAAAATGTGGAAAATTTCAAGGGGTAATAAATACTTTTTCAAGGCACTGTATCTCTTATGTCTGTTATTCTCAAAGTGGATTAGAGATTTTGCTCCCTAACCATATAGTTAGACTTGAGGGAAAGAAAACTCTATGTAAGGAGTACTGTGAGCCCAGACTAGAATGATAACACAAACCCAGGGTGTGTGCTTTTGACAGCCTGGCTTTACAGGAAGTAGGTTAAATGATCCTGGATATTCTTCACTCCTAAAACACTTGTGACATCTTGTGGCAGAATGGACTTTCTGCAGTGGACAGTGCCAGATTGAAAGTAAGTATTGAAACAAAACCACTTTTTTTTTTTTTGTTTAGTCAAGAAGCTCCTCACAAATTTACTTGCCAGGAGTAGTTATCTTGGTCGATTGATAGAGATCTATTGATTTCTCCCCAAGTTTAGCCTTGTTGCACTTTTCTCTTCTACCACTAGGTGGTCGGTTACTTGGGGGTACTAGATATGAGAAGGACAACCCAAAGTCAGGTTATGAGTATATGGGGTATCTCAGCCAATAGGCAGGGGTTTTCTTAAATCCCTCGGCCTGCTGGGAGAACCTATGACATCACCCTATATTCGGTTGATGTCTGGTAATCTATGTTCAGTGTCACCTGGACAGCTGTCTGGGTGGATGTGTTTCGTACATCCTGGGTAGCTAGGCTGGAGATTTGTCCTATCCCGGGGGCATCTGGCTGCTAGGCTGTTTGAGGGCCTATGCAAAAGTGAAGAGAGCAGCGCAGGGTTGGAATTGCGGCTTGCAGTCCAACCAGAAGTGACGGTTCTGTCGGCCGGAGAACCTGTCATGGTCGGAGGTAGAAGGGGAGCTGTCACCACAAAGGGATCAACCACTTTTAGCAGGGACCACAGTGAGTAACTGAAGCAAGTACCAGAACCATATTCTCACCGAACGGGCACGGTAGAGAATCAGGAAACTTCAGGCGGTGATTAAGTCAGGGACCCAACCCGCAGAGGAGACGGGGACCTCGCCGGTTTGCAGGGGTGAAGCTTAAGAAGTATCTGGAGTGCCAAGCTAGGGACCCAGCAGGGAAGCGTGGGTGACGCTTGAAGGAGATACCACAAAACCACAAACCTTGGAGGAGTTCAAGGGATTCAGAGTCAGTGAATCAGAGGGTCTAGGGAGAGACCGGGAGCTCAGTGTTGAAGAACTACAAGAGGCAGTTGTAATGAAGCTGAAAGGACTGTTACGTTTGAGTTAGGAACTGTTAAAGACTGTTACCATAGGAGACAGCATTCCTGCTGGGGCCTTTCCCTGCATGGCTGTCTTCCTATTGAAGTCTCCGAGTCTGCCAATTGAATCTACAACTACTTAAGGGTGTCCTAGCCCTAACCCTCTTTCCTCCAAAAATACAAAAAAGAACTGTCCAAGAAGTGTCTGGCGCCCAATGACTTTCACCATCTTTGCACCCATTATGCCTCACAACCCACTACATATTGAAGGATGTCAGCTTTCTTTAGCCTTTGAGGTCCTCCGTAGACTGGACAAGGCCAGAAACCTTGCTACATTTAGAAAAATCTGCTTATATTTTTATTATAAAACAACCTGACTTCCTATTTAATTTGCATTTGTTAAACTGTTATTTTTTTTTTTTGGAAACAAACACATTAACAACATGATTTGCTTAGTATGCTGGAATGGTTTTGTAATTTTTTTCTTTTTTTTTTTTCTTATTTAAAACTTTTTTATTAGGGTTAATCAATAGAACTTACAGACAGTAGACATTGTCAACCATAAGGTAACATAGGTCAAGAACAATCAGAATTGCAAGTACAATCAGACTAGTGAGTACATTTACACTGAGGATGCAGAAAACAGGGATATGTGTACCAGTACACAAATGCGTAGGAGCCTTATGTTGGATACTGGGCGTTCGACACTACTGCGACCTCCCCGGACACCCCATTGGGAACTGACTGTGTCATGGGGGAGGATAGTATCGTCAGCCCTGCACCCACATAGACCCATGATTGATAAAGCAATATATTTTGCAGTGCACCATTGGGGTATCTGCGGAGTGATATCAAGGAGTACTACAAATCCTGTCTGCTTTCCCTGAGTGGGAGAAGCATTGAGGTCTCATTAGAAAGGCAGGTTGAAAAGAGGTATGCATATGGGTGAAGCAGTTGTCTGAGAGTTAATTAGTTATTCATGGGTATGATACATAAATCAGTCGTAGACCTGGGATTGCAGAGTTATATAGAGAAACACAGGAATACTATCACTTCTGGCTCTGTTCGGTCTATATCATAGTGGGGGCCAGTTCTTATGGGTGTAGCAGATCTACGGATATCTGTGTATCGCTCAGGTAAGTTTTATACTGCTGGGGTGTGCTAACCAAGGGGACCAGTGTCTGCAGAACCTGTCCCCTGTCAAATTAGATTTAGAGAAGAGGTATTCCATGTGGCAATGTTCATTAAGTGTGCTTGTGAGAGAAGTGATGGTTGGAGGTAGAGGGTTTTTCCAGGCGAGTGCTAAGACTGCGCGTGCTGCTATGAGAATGTGATGTACCAGTGGGATGTTAGCTTTAGGCCAAGGTTGGGGATCTAGACCGAAGAGAGCCATCTGTGGAGTCAATTGTCCCAAAATGGGACTATGATTGGACAGTCCCACCAAATGTGAAACATGCCCCCCGTTTCATCACAGTTCTTCCAACATTTAGGGGATTGAGATGGAAACATGGATGTTAATCTAGCAGGTGTGTAGTACCATTTGTGGTAAATCTTCATGAGGGTTTCCCAATGGGATATGTTTTTGGAGAAGATAGTCGGAAGATGAAGAGTTCGGTACCATTCTTCTGTAGGAAAGGAAGATTGGAATTTTGAATCCCAATATACCATGTTTGTTGGCTTATGGGTGGTTGTTAGTCGAGAGAGAAGAGCATAAATATAAGAGATGCCCTTGACTTTATTAGTGGGGTGAGTATAATAGGCCAGCAGGTCCCTGGAGGTCGTTTACGTAGAGGTAGGTAGTTTAGAAAGTATATGTCGGATCCTGAGATAGATGTAGAAGTCTTTATTAGATATGCCAAAGTCTATGGTAAGTTGCTCGTAGCTTTTGAGGTTTGATTGAAGGTATAGGTCTCCGATGGTTTTAATTCCAGCCTCATACCAATGTTGAATGGTTAAGTTCGGAGATAGGAGTTGTAAAGCGAGAATTGGTAGTAGTTTCAAGAAGTCTGTATCTATTCCTTGATAGGTGTGACCTACAGCTTTCCATGTTGCAATGAAGGCGTTAATTGTGGGAAGGTATGAGCGTGGGGCATGGAAGTTCATCCAGTTTTCTGATAGCATTAGTTGTGGGGTGCTTTGCATAGCTGTAGACTCGATTTGATACCACAATGTATTGGGGTGTGGGGACCACCACTGCTTTAATTGATCTAAGATAACTGCTTTGTAGTATCGTTTGATATTGGGTGCACCCATCCCTGCAGAGGTAGTAGGAGAGCACAATGTTGATGTTTTCAATCGTGGTTTATGTGCTGCCCATATAAAGGAGTTGAGGATATGTTGAATTTTGGTTAATTCTGCCGGTAGTATTGGTAAAGTCCTGAAGTAGTAAAGAACATGTGGGAGAAGAATTTTGGTCAGGGCAATTCTTTCAGCCCATGATGCTTTAATGGGTGCCATAGCCAAGGTTATAGTTGTTAGATTCTGATGTAGGGAGGACAAGTTAGTTCGAAGAAGCGTGGAAGAAGGGGTTACAAGTTGAATGCCCAGATAAGTCATTGAGGAGACGGGGGCCCAGGAGAAGGGGGAAATCTTGGAAATCTCAGTTTTAATTGAGGGTGATATGGAAATGCCAATCATGGACGATTTGGAATGGTTTAATTTATACATTGAAATCTCGCTAAAGTTAAGTATTTGTGAAAGGAGTGAGTTTAGAGGGTCAGTGAGTGCAATGATAACGTCATCTGCGTAGAGACCTATTTTGTGATGGGTGTCTCCTACCAGGATCCCTGATATGAGGGGGTGTGTGCGGATGGTCTGCGCTAGGGGCTCCATCACTAAGGCGAAGATCAGGGGCGAGAGTGGGCACCCCTGTCTGGTGCCATTAGTGATTGTAAAGGAGTTAGAGAGCATGCCTGAAGTCCACACCTTAGCCCTGGGTGAGGAGTAGAGACCTAAGATGGCTTGTAGAAACTCACTGTATATGTCGAATTTCCTCAGCACAGCCTCCAGATGAACTCTATCAAACACCTTCTCTGCGTCAAGGGAGATCAGCAGAGAAGGCGTTTGGTGATGTTCAGTTCAGTGAATGAGATCTACAAATCGGCGGGTACCATCTGAGGCCTGACGTTGGGGAATGAATCCCACCTGATCTGGATGTATGAGGTGAGTCATGTATTGCGATAAGTGTGTGGCTAACAATTTGGCATATACCTTGAGATCGGTATTAAGAAGCGAAATGGGACGATAATTACCTGGGTGGTGGGGGGACTTTCTTGGTTTGTGAATAGTAGAGATGGTTGCTTCTAAGGATTCAGCTGGGATTTCTCCAGTGGTAAGGAACCTATTTAATGAGTTGCATAGGTGTGGGATTAATTGCTCACAGTAAGTCTCGTAATACTCATTCCCAAAGCCATCCGGTCCCGGGGCTTTGTGTAGTGGTAATGCCTTGATTGCGTTCCGGACTTCTGGGATCGAGAAGGGTTGGGCTAATTCTGTGGTTTGTGTGGGGGTCAAGGAGGGGAGACCCAATTTAGAAAGGAAGTTTTGGATAGTTGTATCAGTAGGTTGTGTCTCAGTGGGGGAACATTTTAAGTTATACAATTTGGAGTAGAAGGAGCTAAAACAATTGGCTATTTCTTTGGGGTTAGTCAGCCTATGGCCATTAGTATCTATGAGGAAAGGGATTTTAGATTGTACTGCCTTGCGTTTGTATTGCTGCGCTAGGATTTTCCCTGTCTTGTTTCCCTGGGAATACCAGGTAAGCCTTAGTTTCCGCATATAGAAATCGTAGCCGGTTTGGAGGTATGAGCTCAGATCAGATCTGAGTTTGCAGAGTTCTTCATGAGTGGTCTCTGAGGGTGTTTGTATGTTATGCCTTTCTAGTGTTCTAATATTGTCTAGAAAAAAGTTGATGTTTGCGTTTCGTTTTTTCTTCTCCTGGGCTCCCAGTTTTAGTAGGGTCCCCCTTACGACAGATTTGTGGGCATTCCAGAGAGTGGTAGGGTTAGATACCGAGTGCTCGTTTATGGCAAAGTAGTCATTTATCACGGATCTAACCTGTTCCCTATTGTCCTTGGTACTAAGTAGGGAGGCATTTAGTCACCATAATTTGTGCGATGCGGTGGTGGGTGATAGGTTAAGACTAATAGATATGGGGGCATGGTCAGACCATGATATTACTCCGATAGAGGAAGTGGTAATAGATTGTAATAGTACTTTGGATGTCAGGAACAGGTCGATCCTGGAATAGGTTCTTTGAGAATTGGAGTAAAAGGTGAAATCTTTCTCAGTACCATGTTGACACCTCCAGGGGTCATAGAACTCTTCTAGGAGTGTCATGGAGGAGAGGGCAGTAGATCTTCTCCTCTTCAGTGCGGAGGTGTCAAGTGAGTGGTCAAGTACATCATTAAAGTCGCCACATAATATAATTTGATCTCTCGGGTAATGTTGAATTTTTTTCACAATAGTTTTATAAAAGGATTTTTGGTGGGTATTTGGGGCGTAAAGATTGACAATTATCAAAGGTCTGTTATTAAATTGGGCTAATAGTATTAGGTACCTGCCAGAGGGATCTTGTTCTATGTTGGAAACCGAAAGCGATACAGTAGAGCGTACTGCTATCATTACTCCTCTCACTTTTTTGCTAGCTTGGGAGTGGAAAATATGTGGGTACAATTTGTGGGTGCATCGTGGTGGATTGATTGAGGAAAGGTGCGTTTCTTGGATACATAATATATCGGTGTGTTTGGAGTTCGCTTCCCTCCACAGTAGGGATCGTTTAAATGGGCTATTTAAGCCCTTGACATTAAGGGAGGTGATTTTGAGTGACATGAGTACTGGTTAGTCGTTGTCAAAGTGGTACTGAGAGCGTTCTACCCTGGAATGGGTTAAGCAATATTTAACCGAACTTTCAAAAATCAATCAATAGTGCATTTACTAACTACTTAAACAAGTAAAGAGTAAGATAGTTGACTTCTATACAGTAATCAAAGCTGATATAGAGGCTTTATACACTTAGTTGAGCAAATTAGTTGCAAACCAAAAATTATAATCAAGAATAGTAAACTAAAAGAACAATATAGTAACCTGAGAAAATGCTGTGTGCTTTGCACACTATAGCAGTATGGCGTGGTAGGTCAACCGGTAGGAGAAATACTCCTCCAATTTTAAAGCGAGTGAAAACCAGCTGGGTTTAGGAATGACCTGAATGGTTTTTCCCATGTGATCCTGTAATTAGGGTTTGTCCCTTGACGCCCATTTATTGGGGATCCTGGAGGGTCTCTTGTTAAATGGGGTCGCTGGAGGCAGGTTAGGGACTATACCCCAGTTGTGTAACTGCTTAATCCCATCCTTGGGTGTCAGAATTGCAACTTGCTGGTGCTGATAATTGACGATAAGTTTGGTAGGGAATCCCCATTTATATGTGATCTTGTGTTCCGTGAGGATCGATGTCACTGGTGCAAAGGTTTTGCGTGCCTGCGAGGTGGCAGCAGAGATGTCATTATAAAGTTGTATTTTGGAGAACGGTTCAGGAAGGTTGCACAGAGATCTGGCAGCTCTCATGATTTGTTCCTTAGAGTGAAAGAAATGGATTCGGGCCAAGATATCTCTAGATAGAGAATCAGGCAGGTGTGGTGGCTTATAAATCCTATGGGCTCTGTCTATGAGGAGGTCTTGCGGTTTCAGTGTTGGTATAATTTTGCGGAATAATTGCTGCAGATATGGGGTTATTTCAGCAGGTGCAATGGCTTCTGGAACTCCCCTAATTTTAATATTATTTCGCCTGGAGCGGTCCTCGAGGTCTGCGATTTTAAGGCGCAATTGCTGTATAGCTTCGGAGTGCTCATCTTGTATGTCAAAGGTGGTGTTATGGGCAATAGTGGCTGCAGAGAGGTGCTGCTCAATATGATCAACACGGTCCTCCAGATTATCCATTCTGTCATGTAAGTGTTTAATTGATGATCTGTATTCTCTTTGCATGTCAGATTACAGAGAGAGCAGCATTGCTTTCAGTGTGTGTTCTGAGGCAGGATTGTCTGTAGTGGTATATGCAGCTAGGGATGCAGTGGATGTATCAGCTGCTGTGGCACTACAGGTCTCAGCGCCATGTTGCCTCTTCACAGGGGGAGGCTTTGTAGGAGAGTGTGCTGGGGAGTTAGCAGACCTCTTACCTCTGTCTGCTGGGGAGAGTGTTGTCTGCTGCTGCTGGTCCACAGAGTCCTCCATTGGGAGAAGGGATCTTCTGACAGCGCGGGCTCTGCCTGTGTTGCCTGTTGTGAGGGAGTTCCGTCCCGCTCTGCGCCATCTTGGGCAGTTTCTCTGGCGAGTTTCATGTAGAAATCAGATAGCTTCTGCGATCCGTGGGTGTTAGATCGCCCGCAGGTCATACTCCTGGGGATGTAGGGAGTCAGCTTCCCCTCTGCAGGGGATGAAGAGCTGGTATATTGCGCTGGTTGCTGCGGTATAGCTCTGTGGAGGAGCGGAGCTCCGTGTTCAAGCAGCCATTCCTGTGTGCGGCCAGGCCACGCCCGGTTTTGTCATTTAAAACAGAGATTTCTTTCACTATGAAGCATGAAGCATGCACTTTTTATTATCATACAACTTACATGAGCCCATTCTTGTAAGCAAAGCGCAAGTCTTTCTTGAAACAAATGTGAAAATCATACGATGTAGTGATGCTGTTGATATTCTATAAATTTCAGTTATGTTGCCTTCCATTCTTTATTTTTATTATATTACAGCTTACCAATTGTAAGCTGAAATGACTGCATTCATTTTCTTTTTTAGGCTTTCTTTCTCCCATTTTCATCCGGTGATCTGGCCGGCAAGTCTGTTATTTTTCAAAAGCACAAGCTTTCCAGCAGAATGTATCATTTTACATGGATGAGACAAACCACTTAACACTGGCAGGAGTGATTAAAATGATCATCTATTATTTATTCATACAAAACCTTTATCCCAAAGGGATAAACATGTTTTCTGTAACTGCTGTAGAGAGGTGAGCCCATGCCTATGTTTATAGGCATTTTGGCAGTTTAGGCCATGTTTTTTTAGAAAACAGGCACACTACTGAGCCAGGTGTGCGCTGGGCTTATGTTAGAGCTGGGATTAGAGGTTAGTGGCCCCACCCTCCTGAGGGGGTCAGTTTGTGCAAGGGAGCGGTTAGGAGCATGGTGCTCTGTACTGTCTGTGCTGGGACTGTAAATGGCCGAGCCTGTAAAGATGTAGCAACAGGAAGCTGCAGGAGAAACAGACAGAGCTGAGGAAGGTTCAGAATTTAGCACACGAGCACTGGGGACTGTGTGTTTGATGGTCTGGAGGACCAAGGCAGGAGGTCTATGCAGAGAAGAGCCAGGAGGTGGAATACTGTTTGTTATGACACATTGATGGTGAGAACCCCTGTGAGGGAACTCTACTGTGAATCTTTACGTCAATAAAAGTGGTCAAAAAAGCCCTAAAAACAAACTTTGTGGAGTGGACTAGACTCACTATTTTGCTTCAATATGTTAGTGTAAGTCCAAAGTCTGCTAATATATGTAACCCCCCCCCCCCCCCCCACACCCGACAGACAATGCTGTTGTGCCCCCTGTGCGCATTCCTCCAGAGTTGTGTCTCACTAATCCAGGAGGTGTTTTACTGACCAGATAACCAGGTTAAAAAGGGGAAAAAAGCCAAAGAACAGAAAACGGATGCAGCCATCACATCTAATAAATGGTTAGCAGCAATATACTGTATAAAATGTTTTGTTTTTTGGTTTTAATACTGCTTTAAAGTGGATTTCCACACAAAAATGGAACTTCAGCTTTTCGGAATCCTCCCCCCCTACAGGTATCTTGCTCCCACTTCTGGGCATAGATACCCACGCCATCCGTGGGTATCTACGCCACTCCCCCCCCCGCTGTCTTCTGGGAGACACACAGGTCCCAGGAGACAGCAGGGACCAGTGGTAAACACGCAGCACGAGTCGCACATGTACAGTAGAGAACCAGGAAGTGAAGACGCAAGGCTTCACTTCCTGATTCCTTTACCGAAGATGGCCGCGGCAGCACCCAAGAGCCAAGGGACAGATCGGCTTTGGGTGCTGACATCGCGGGCTCCCTGGACAGGTATCCATATTTTAAAAGTCAGCAGCTGCAGTATTTGTAGCTGCTGACTTTAAAAAAAAAAAAAAAAAAACGGCGGAACTCCACTTTAAGTTCAAAAAGTAACTTTAAAAACAATGTTACTGATAATAAACAGACTCCTTGTTATAGTTCTAGCAGAATGCATAGTCAAAGCAGAGAACTGCAATCATCCACGCTTAGGTTATTCCTGGGTAGAGTTAATCTCTGCTCTCTGTCTGGCCGAGATATCGAGTGGATTGTGAGATAACAGCCTTTCGTTCCATATCATATCAGCGCAGGAACGCTTCTATTATGCCCTTCTTGACTTATTTATAATAACCATCCAACACTATGCCTAGGGAAATATCATTGCTTCCCATGTTTCCATTAGTTGCGCACCATACACACTGCACATTGTAAAGTATGTGAAATCTCTGTGTGGTCACAAAGGTCTGGGTCTTCTTTTATGTGAAAAATAGCCATGCACAGCTATGACAGAGGAAAACTTTATCACATTTCTCTTTATTTCACTAGAATGGAAAATTCACTGTATACGGTACATGCTTTTCTATTGACTAAACTGCTTATGACATTCTTTAGGTCTCAGACTATGTGTCTCTGTACTTGCATCTATCAGCAGGGTAAGAAGCTGTGTCACTTAGCTTTATTTTATTTATAGGCATGTTTTATTGTGCTAACTAAGTGGCCATTAATACAAAAAAATTATTTGATAATACTGTACAAACAAGCAGATGAGGAGATTACATGGTTTACTGCTTTGCTTCTATAGTATCCCGAGTCACAACTAATAGCAGAGATACACATGAATCTCAAAGGACCGATGATATGATGACAGTACAGTCTGGTTTTATTCATTCTATGAGCTCCAATGCAAAATGTAAACAGGGGTACACAGCATTGCCCCAAGCTGCACTACAAGCAGATTCAAAATAATGCAGTTATGAATTCCTTTTATTTTTTTATATATTCTTTATTTTTATATTATGTGCAGTTTTACAAACATGTTCTTTTCATCATTAACCTTAAACCAACATATTTTTAATATTACATTTGTTGCTACCTTTTCCTTATCCTGCCCTCCCACCCCCCAAAGAAAAGAAAAAAAAAAAAAAAACCCCGTCTCACTCGCTTCCCTCTCTGTCAGCTTTGACTCTCCACTATTTGTAGATACTTCTCCGTTCTCCAAAATACCATCTATTGTTGCCATATCCTTTGATATTTTTCCCCTGTTTCTTCTGTCGTATGTATAGACTCTTCTATGGTTCTTATCCACTCCACCCTCTAAATCCACTCTTTCATTGTCGGGGCCTCCTGATTTTTCCAGAGGCATGGGATCAGGCTCTTAGCTGCGTTTAACAAATATGGAGTTAAGCTCAGTTTGTATTGTGTCATACCCTTCTCTGAATCGTGGAACAGACATGTCCATGGCTCTTTTTTAATCCTTTCCCCTGTGATGAAAAATATTATTTCTATTATCCTATCCCAATAGTTTTGTATTTTAGTGCATTCCCACCACAGGTGTGCAAAGGTCCCCAGTGCGGTGCATCCCCTCCAACAAGTTGGGGAGGCATCTCCTCTGAAGTGGTGTGCTCTCTGGGGGGTCACATACCACCTGGCTAATAACTTGTAGGACGTGGGGCGTGGCTTGGCACGCAACGGAGATGGCAGCATAAGAGAGGAGCTCCGTCAGACCTAAGGCCCTAAGCACCTTTTCTGCCAGCATTCGGCTGATAATGAGCAAACAGACCCGCTCTACCCAACACACTCGGTACCGCCGATCTACCGCTGTGTCCGCGGGGAGAAACATCACTGAACTTTTTAAAAACCAGGCCGCGATACAAAGGATCTCGGCTGGAGGCAAGATGGCGCCAGTGCACCACGAGGAGGACATGTCCGAGGACTCCCAGCCAGCAATGGAGGACAATGGTAGGAGAAATGCTCAAATAGATCACCCCCTAACCTACGCTGACATGTCGGGCTTTGCAGCCGACATAAAAGCCTCATTCTCAGCGGCCATTACCGATCTCAAGACTAACCTGCTACTTCTCACTGAAAAGATGGCTACTGCTGAAGCAGCGGGGAAAGGCAGAGACAGAGACATACACAGATTAGACGGGGCAGCTACTTCGCATGCCATGCACTTTATTGAGATGATAGGCACTTGGAGGATTTGGACAATAGGGGAAGGAGAAATAATATCAGGGTGCGTGGTATCCCGAGTCCGTAGCAGCAGAACAGATCACCCCAGTCCTCCAGAGAGTTTTTAACAGCCTTTTGGAACGACCTGAGGATACAGAGATCGAATTTGTTCGGGCGCACAGAGCCCTTAGAGCAAGGGGACCCGATACACTACCACCTCGTGATATTATTTGTTGCCTGCAAAAGTTTGCTCTGATGGAGGAAATTATGTTTAAAGCGCGAAGGAACGACCACATTGTGTTCAATGGCGAAAACATAAAACTCTTCCAGGACCTATCACAGATAACGCTTAGGAACCGCAGGGCTCTGCGCCCCCTACTGGACGCTGTACGAGTGAAGGAGCTACGTTATACATGGCACTTCCCCTTCGCCCTTCTGGTGACGCACAATGGAAAACAGCATACCCTGCGCACGCTGAACGATCTGCCGGAATTCTGTGACACCCTGCACTTGGGTCGCATTGACCTTCTGGAGTGGTACCAGGAGTTTGCTGTTCCTCCGAGAGAGAGAAGCCCACCACACTCACCTCGGGCATCACCAGAAAAGCACCAAGCAAAAAAGTTGCGACAGACCCGGCAGGACAACATTGGACCCGGTACTCCTCGTAACAGGCCCCATTCCTCGAGGGCAGCTTATGATGATTAATCCCGACGCACACCGACCTACACCGCGGGCACCCGCCACCAACCAGGTACAGCAAGTCCTAAGGCACCGGACAACGACCCGATCCCCTGCACACAGCATTTTACTTCGGTCTGACCATCCGGACAGGATGCCATTTTACAGGTACTACCATGGCCTTATTTTATCGCCCTTTAGGGTCCCCCATCCATCCGTTTGAAGCCGGTCTTTGCCCACACAATTACCCTGTGCCACCACATTGGAGTTAATGTGCCTCGGAAGGAACGTCACAGATGGACCAGTGTCGGGCTGGTTAAACTTAGCCTGACCGGTGACAAGGGTCATACTGGAACTGGAAAAGTTGCCACAAAGCCCAGGGACATGACTAACTGTTTTTCCACCCAAGGCAAACTCGCTAGAAGGGCCCATTTGTCACGGCCAATGCCCCTAACCCAGATTTGTGACTCTGTCTGCCCTGGGTAATCAAGTGCCGGACACTATGCAAACAACAGATGAAGCACTTGACTGTAATAATTATTTTTTTTTTTATTTATGTTCATTTATTTTTGCCCCAATTTGCACCTACCTACCTGAAAATATATGTGTGCCCACGGTGTAGAAGAAGGCATGCTCAGCAGTTCAGTTCTCAAGTTCTTTTGGTATTGTTTATAGCATTGCAATAGCTATTCTATGCATTTTCTTGGCAGAAAAGTTAAAATCTTTTAGCACTGTTCATTGGCTGATGGAGGGCCCAGGTCTGACCCCTCCATTTTCACTGTGAACCTATTGTTCATCTATAGTCAGCACTTCATAGCTGTTTCTCTGATTACGTGTCTCCCAGGTTCCCCCACAAATACTCACATACTCAATAGAGGATAATTGTCCTCACTGAGACGTAATTGCTGGGCTCACCTGGACAGCCTGACTGTTCGGGTGGGTCATACACCCCGAGTCTCCTTTTCCTATACTCTCCTAAGTCTCTCTTTAATCTCCTACTGCACTTTACCAATCTGTCCTTACCGCTGTCTTTAGTGGCATATTAGACATAGACGCATACCCTGCACAGGTTTCTCATATTTGTTCTGAGTTGTGATTTCAGGTGTGGGATACCGTCTCTCTCTGGACCTGACCAATGGCGTACATGGCGCTAGACAGAACCCTGAAACTGGTGTCTCATAATGTACGGGGACTGAACATTCCCGAGAAACGTTCCACTCTGCTCCGCAAACTCAAAAAGGGTAAGCCTAATGCCGCGTACACACGATCGGACCTAGTCCAGCGGACAAACCGCCGGACTTTCCAGCTGGGCTTCGCCGGACTTGAAAGCGAACGGACTTGACCACACACGATCACGCTAAAAGTCCAGCGGTTCACGCGATGACGTACAGCACGTACAACGGGACTAGAAAAAGAAAAATACTAGAAAAATACTTGCTACTGAGCATGCGTCCTTTTTGGTCCGCCGGACCATACTACAGACGGCCGTATTGTCCGCCGGACTGTCAAGTCCAGCGGATAATTTGAAAACAAAACTTCAAACCTAGTCCGCCGGACTTTTGGGAAAAAAAGTCAGTCGAAGGCCCACACACGATCGGACTGTCCGGCGGACTCGAGTCCAGCGGACAATCCCGCGGGAAAGTCCCTTCGTGTGTACGCCTCATTAGATTGTCTTCTTACAGGAGACCCATTTTAAGACGCACCATGTCCCCAGGCTCACCGACTCCTACTTTACAGATGCACACCACTCTATGATTGACACTTCTAAATCCAAGGGGGTATCCATTCTATTTAGTAAGGATGCCTCCTTCGAAGTTACAGACAAGATGATAGACACGGGAGGGAGATATATTTTTCTCAGGGGAACTCTCTCAGGCGTACCCACAACACTGGCCAATGTATACTTCCCCAACGCAGGACACATAACTTTTTGCAGGAAACTGGTGAAAGACTTGTTGGGCTTCAGCGTTGGATGCCTAATTCTAGGAGGGGATTTCAATATCCCCTTAGACCCACTACTAGACACCTCTTCAGGAAAAACTTTCATAACCTTCCGAATCCTAAAACAGATCAAGAAACTCCTGCACTCATTAGAACTTGTAGACACCTGGCGATACCTGTACCCCGACGAAAAGGATTTTTCCTTTTTTTCAACCCCGCATAACCGCCATTCAAGGATTGACTACTTATTCATTACGCAAAAAGACCTTCACTCAGTCTTAGAGGCCAACATAGGGATTCAATCGATCTCAGACCATGCCCCTATTTCATTGGACTTTGATCTACCAACAGGTAATAAGGGTTCCTCACAATGGAGACTAAACTCTTCCCTGTTGACGGACCCAGCCCTGCTTCCTCGAATACAGGCAGCCCTGAAGGAATTCTTTGCTATAAACACAACACCTGACATGACACCACTAAATATATGGGAAGCCCACAAATACAACATTAGAGGAATATTGATGAATATGGGAGACCAGAAGAAAAGAGAAAGGGATACTGAAGTCCAAACACTGTCACAAAATATCAGGGTCCACAAACAATCTTTGTCTGTTCACTCAGCCACAGAACTCCTTGATTAGAGGAAAGTGCTCAGACAAATATTGGAATTCAAGACCAAACGCATCCTTTTTTTTTAGGAAGAAGGTATACTACGAACAGGGAGACAAGGCTGGTCACATGCTGGCAAGAGCTTTAAAAGACTTATCAACCAAGAACACAATCCCAGGCATTAGAAACTCAGAAGGCAACTTAGACAGGACGACAGATAAAATAGCCCAGCATTTTCAGGATTATTACAATAAACTGTACAACCTACCCCCGTCACATAGACCTCCAGAACTCAAAGGACAAAGACACCAGATAATCCAAGACTTCCTTAAAGACTCTGACCTGCCTTCACTACAAGAAGAGGACTCTTCTGACATAGACAGACCTATAGATCAGTCTGAAGTTAAGTTGGCTATTAAGGAATTAAAAACCAACAAAAGCCCAGGACTAGATGGTTATACAGCTATTTAATACAAAACATTTACTGACATATTGGCCCCCTATCTGCAGACAGCCTTAAACTCTCTAGCAGATGGACGGCCAGTTTCCCCTGATTTTCTATCAGCTAACATTGCTGTGATACCAAAACCCGACAAAGACCCGACACAATGCTCCAGTTACAGACCAATTTCACTACTGAACATAGACGTTAAACTCATGGCGAAAATCATTTCCACAAGAATGAAACCCTTACTACACAACCTGATTGGACCATCTCAGGCAGGCTTCATGCCGGGAAGAGAAGCCAGAGACAATGTCACTAAGGCTCTCAACTTGATCCATGCTGCCCATGAGCGAAAGATCGAGGGTCTTCTCCTGTCCACTGATGCAGAGAAGGCCTTCGATCGAGTAGCCTGGGACTACATGTTTGAAACCTGTAAGCACATAGGATTAGGCCCAAGGATGCTCAATTGGATTTCCTCCCTACCAAAACCCCTCAGCCAGACTGAAAATCAATGGCACCCTGTCAAATAAAGTAGACATAAAAAATGGGACCAGGCAAGGATGCCCCCTATCTCCAATTCTATTCATCATTACACTGGAACCATTCATACGGAAAGTCCTAGCAAACCGCTCAATACACGGATTTCGGGTGGCGGAGAGGGAATACAAAATAGTAGCGTATGCCGATGACCTTGCGTTCTTCCTAACAGACCCCCACATCTCGATCCCTTCCCTCATGAAAGAGTTCAACGCATATAGCTATGTGTCCAATCTCAAAATAAACTATACCAAGTCGGAAGCGCTAAACATTACGCTTCCAGAGTCCACGCTCAGGGCCACCATGGACAACAGTCCCTTTAAATGGGTCACCAAGGCGGTCAAGTATCTTGGAGTTTGCCTGACTCCCAAGATGATTGATATTTTTACACACAACTTTGTACCTTTACTCAAATCAATTGAAAATGACTTATGCCGGTGGCATATGAAACTCTTCTCCTGGTTTGGCAGATCAGCCATATGTAAAATGGTCATCTTACAAAAAGTATTGTATATACTGCGTACGCTACCCATTAAAATTCCTAAAAGCTTCTTTAGGACACTTCAAGCAACCCAAATGAGATTCATTTGGGCTCACAAAACACCTCGTATTAAGTTCTCGTTACTTACAAGGGCTAAGGCCCAGGGGGGCCTGGGCGTCCCTGACTACAAAACATACTACCATGCTACACACATTGCGAGAATTCTGGACTGGCATTGTCATGTAGATACGAAAGACTGGGTGTCCCTTGAAAATGATTCTAGCCCGATTCCCTTGAAATTTTCGCCCTGGATCACACCAAACAGATACCCAATAGGAATGAAGAAACACCCACTAATAGGGACCACCATAGGTATCTTCCATCTTCTGGCCAAACAAAAGAAATCCTTTTCTTCACCAGGGCCCCTGACCCCATTGTTAAACAACACTGACTTTCCACCGGGTATAGGAAACAGACAGCTCCAACTAAATGATAAATGTTCACCACTCCTTACCCTACATTGCTTCAATGGAGGGGATATTAAGGATTTCTCAGATTTTAAAAGTGATAATAATATGCCCTCTTTACCCCTCTGGACTTACTTCCAGATCCGCACATATATTAACAAAAACACGAGGAGGGAACAATTTACCAGAGATCTCACGGTTATGGAGTCGGTGTGCCTAAAAGGGGAGCAGGTGGCCAAAACTACCTCAATGGCCTACAAGTGGCTACAGAACTTGGATGCGCCCCCACGGGACAGGTTCAGAGAGAGATGGCCAGACGCCCTAAACATGGACATCACAGACATGCAATGGGAGAGAGCCTGCATAATGGCTCACAAATGCTCCATTAGCACGAAGGCACAAGAGACGGCCTACAAGATCCTCACTCACTGGTACGCAACCCCAGTGAAGAGCCACAAGTGGTACCCGCAGTCTAGCGATATGTGTTGGAGGTGTGGTATGGGAAAGGGCACTCTTTTCCACATTTGGTGGCAGTGTGAGAAACTGGCACCTTTTTGGAATACAGTGACAGAAACGATATACAGAATCAAGGAGACCAGGCTTGTTCTGAATGCTGCAAACTGCCTATTGCACATCTCTAATATCTCCATGCAGAAATACAAGAATTGTTTATCCAAACACTTACTAATAGCTGCTAATTCAATCATCCCGCTCTACTGGAAAATTACCTCGGTCCCCACGGTCCGGGATTGGTTACACAAAATCTCCCACATATGTGAAATGGAGGACACCAAAGCCCAAGCTGAGGAAATGGCTGAGCGTTACCTCAAGAACTGGTCTCCCTGGTTCAGCTACAAACTCTCCCAAGAGTACACCACACTGACTGAATAAATCCGTTCGACAATCTACCCGTAGACATTCTTTGCGGTTCTCAGGTGGAAAATAATTGGCCCCTTTTCGTCCTGATAGTCTGGCATCAGGCAACTAGAGTGAGGACCTTACTCAGGATATGCTCACTAGAACCTTACGCAACAATAGGTATAGGACAACCTTCTATTCTCTACTCTTTTTCTTCTATTACTCACACTTCATCTCTTTATTTTCCGATCTTTCTCTAAACCTCAAATATCTTCTGAGTACAACCCCCCCCCCACTTATTGTTGGGAAGCGGCTAAATCGCCCAAGCTATACTAAATAGGTTTTGTTTCGCCTGTTTTAGTCAGATACTATAATTTTGACTCTGATTTCTAATCTAATGTCATCAATCGATGTAATCAGCACCAACATCAACCACACAAATGTAAAGTTTGTACTACCTTTTGACACTGTACTCATGTTGAATCCTTTGTATTCTGTTCAATCTTCAATAAACCTTTTATGTTTAAAAAACTTGTAGGACATTTCCGTTGTTTGTGTGTCTTTTGCTACTGAGTTAGTCAACCTAATTATCTTATTCCTATGATCATCATTCTTTAACGGGCCTATCTCCCTTTCCCATTTTTCCATGAAAGTTGGATATTCGCTATCCGCCTCTCGTCTCAATATTTTGTAAATTTTTTATATCCTTTTCTCTAGACTTTGGGGGGACTTCAGCAATTTCACTAATGGTCTCAGTTGCTTCCTTCCTCTTAGTGGCTGTGGTAAGGCTTGTGCAAAGTGTTGAATTTGAGTGTATCTCCATTTATCAAGTGGCCTGTGTCCCCAATCCTGCGTGATTTTGCTATAAGTGTATATTCTATTCCCTACC
The DNA here is from genome assembly GCA_028564925.1 of Lithobates sylvaticus. Classification (NCBI taxonomy): domain Eukaryota; kingdom Metazoa; phylum Chordata; class Amphibia; order Anura; family Ranidae; genus Lithobates; species Lithobates sylvaticus. The sequence continues at coordinate 261,184,610 of CM053027.1, read as the reverse complement.
ATCACTTCCTGTAGTGCTATTTCCTGCCTTTTGGCCCACCTACTAAAGTATAAACGCTCCTCCTTCCCAGGCAAAAAAAAATTTGTGTCTAAAAGTGACATTAGTGGTGAGTTGTAATCCCATTTGTGTCTCTTATTTATTCCATCCCAAGTCTTTAATGTGTTTTTTGTCAACATGTTCGTGTTAACTCCTAAGTCTCGGTGTTGGCATGGTATCCATATAATTTTCCCTATATCTGTTCTGCTCAGTGTAATTTCTAACTCCGCCCAACTCTTCTCCATCTTATTATGTAGCCAGTCTGTTATTCTAGAAATCACAATTGCTTCATAATATTTTTTAAACTCTGGCATTGCTAACCCCCCTCTATATTTGTCTTTCACCAATATATTATAGGAAATACGGGGACGTTTACGTGCCCAGATAAACTTCAACACCATAGATTTTAGTTTTCCAAAATAAGTCTGTGGGAGAGGGATTGGGACCATTTGAAATGTGTAAATTAATATAGGCAATATGAACATTTTAACTGTGTTTATCTTTCCAATCCATGTGAGTGCTTTATATTGCATCCAGCCCAGTTGGTCTTTAATTTTATTAAGTAGGGGTATATAGTTGGCTTCAAAGAGATCACCTATTTGTGCTGTCAGTTTTATACCCAAGTAGCCCAATTCCTTATTACACCACTTAAGCGGTAAATTAACTTGAATTGCCCTCTGTTCTACTTAAGTTAATTATTTAGTCATGTTTGTTTTGAAATTCGTTAATTCCCCATACTGTTTTAACTCCTTCAGGACTATTGGGATTGTTGTTCTGGGATTGGAGATATACAATAATAGATCATCCGCAAATGTGGCCGCCTTATACTGCCTACCTCCAACCTGGATTCCCTGGATATTTAGATTTTTGCGTATTGCCACCAGGAGGGGCTCCAACGTGATTATAAATAGGAGTGGTGAGAGTGGGCATCCCGGTCTTGTCACATTGACTAGTTCTAGGGGGCCGGACAGGGAGCCATTAACTCTAATTCTAGCTGTCGGGTGAAAATAAAGAGACTCAATCCATCTCATCAACCTCTCCCCAAACCCCAAGTACCTTAACGTCTCAAACATAAACCCCCAATTGACTCTGTTAAAAGCCTTTTCGGCATCTATTGACATAAGCACTGTGGGAGTGTCCCTCCTAATAACTTCCTGTACCAACAGTATAGACTTCAACAAATTCCTTCTAAACTAATATAATTAGAAGTCCATCCATTTATTTATTTTCTATTATTATATATTTTTTTTTTTTTAGCTTATGCCGTGTACACATGAGCGGATTTTCCATCTGAAAAATCTTGGATGGTTTTTCCGACGGAATTCCACTCAAGCTTGGCTTGCATACACACGGTCACACAAATGTTCTCTGAACTTTCGACCGTCAAGAACGCGGTGACGTACAACACTACAACCGAGTCGAGAAAATGATGTTCAATGCTTCAGTGCATGCGTCAAATTGTTTCCGAGCATGCGTGATTTTTTGTGGGTCCGAATTGCATACAGCCGATCGCATTTTCGGATACAAACTTTTCCCAACTGAAAAATAGAGAACCTGCTCTCAATCTTTTGCTGGCTGGAATTTCACCAGCAACAGACCGATGGAGCATTTTCTGACAAAAAGCTCTCATCGGAGTTTTGCTGGCGGCATTTCCGATCGTGTGCACATGGCATTAGATGAGTTGGAAAGAATTAAAACCCATATAAGGCTTTACTGCTATCCATGACAAATAATTTCCCTTTTACTCTCAGTTACAATATTTTTCAGTGGAGAGGAGAAGGGAAGGGCCTCTGACCCAGGCAGGTATCAGTTTCACTTTCACTCTGCTTGAACACTGTTGCTGATGCCCGGGTCAGAGGCCCCTCCCCTCTCCGCTGTATACATTCGGAGATAGAACTACTAGCCCCAGGGAGATCCCCCTGCCTGTGGACACCATATAGCTGCCGATCGCCACCTCCCACCTCCACCATCCAGGTACAGGGGAACCTCTGCAGGGGGGGGGAGTCAGCTGTTTGGGGACACTAATGTAAGGACGGGGCCCTCTGGGGACACTGATGTAAGGACGGGGCCCTCTGGGGACACTGATGTAAGGACGGGGCCCTCTGGGGACACTGATGTAAGGACGGGGCCGTCTGGGGACACTGATGTAAGGACGGGGCCCTCTGGGGACCCTGGTGTAGGGGGATACCCTCTGGGGACCCTGATGTAAGTAGGGAGGCTCACTGGGGATCCTGATGTAAGGAGGGGCTCTCTGAGGACACTGATGTAAGGGGGGCTCTCTGGGGACCCTGATGTAAGGAGGGGCTTTGTGGGGATCCTGATGTAAGGGGGGCTCTCTGAGGACCCTGATGTAAGGGGGGCTCTCTGAGGACCCTGATGTAAGGGGGGCTCTCTGAGGACCCTGATGTAAGGGGGGCTCTCTGAGGACCCTGATGTAAGGGGGGCTCTCTGGGGACCTCATTCTTTTCTATATTGTTGTACTTATTCTTTGACAGTTTTGTTTAAAGGAGGGAGGATTGTTTTGGGAGCACTGAAGTGTCAGGTGTGACTGTGTGGCAATGGCAAATGGTTTACATAGCTTACGGCATCACGGGTCAAGTAGAGGGCCCCTTAGCAGAATTTTGCTTAGGGCCCCAGGGAGGTCAGGATCGGCACTGCTTACCTTATACAGAAAATGTAGTTTTACTCTGTTTTTGCACAGTCTGGCAAAGGTGTATGCATCACAAGATTGGATGGACAGAATTATACATTTATTGGCAGATCACGCATGTGTATTTCACATGTGTATTTAGCTCTATGTCTGGAATTCAAATTTATTAACAATTCTAAATGCTCCATACAGAATACTAATCTTACAAGCATAAACTGATCAAAACAGAATGACAATTCTTCTAGAGCTGTGACAAGGATAATATAAGCAAGCAGGAGCTGTCACCAGACACAATCTTTCCTTTTAAACACTTGGGGTAGTGCTTTATTATATCCTCTCACATCTTTGCCACTCTGTTTTTAAAAAATATATATATTTTATTTTTTCTAAGCCATTAAAATTTGGATCCAACCCTTCAGAGAGTGTCATATCACTTGAAAGAGATATGATATCTGTGCTGTCCCCATCTGCTTTCCCATCCCTTCACACTGCAGTACTGAGCACCTTGCTCAATCCCCCCCCCCCCTCTTTCATTGCAGCACTGTCTGTGCACATGATTGAACTGATGAACAAATGCTAAGGAGAACATTAATTCTCATACATCCAGAGCTGATAAAATCTCAGCCCTTACTACTGCTGGCGCTCCCTCACCATCAGCTGCAAAATCCACGGTGTGTGTTTGGAGCATAGCTGACAGTGAAAGAAAGGCAGCAGTAGTAAGTGCTGGGATTATGACAACTCCAGATGAATGAGATGAAATACATAGCGTTTATCAGCTCAATCTTGTTTGCATAGATACAGTGGTGTGAAAAAGTGTTTGCCCCCTTCCTCATTTCCTGTTCCTTTGCATGTTTGTCACACTTAAGTGTTTCGGAACATCAAACCAATTTAAACAATAGTCAAGGACAACACAAGTAAACACAAAATGCAATTTGTAAATGAAGGTGTTTATTATTAAAGGTGAAAAAAAATCCAAACCATCATGGCCCTGTGTGAAAAAGTGATTGCCCCCTAAACCTAATAACTGGTTGGGCCACCCTTAGCAGCAACAACTGCAACCAAGCGTTTGCGATAATGTGCAATGAGGCTTTTACAGCGTCCTGGAGGAATTTTGGCCCACTCATCTTTGCAGAATTGTCCTAATTCAGTTACATTAGAGGGTTTTCGAGCATGAACGGCCTCTTTTAAGGTCATGCCACAACATCTCAATAGGATTCAGGTCAGGACTTTGGCTAGGCCACTCCAAAGTCTTCATTTTGTTTTTCTTCAGCCATTCGGTGGTGGACTTGCTGGTGTGTTTAGGATCATTGTCCTGCTGCAGAACCCAAGTTCGTTTCAGCTTGAGTACACGAACAGATGGTCGGACATTCTCCTTCAGGATCTCTTGGTAGACAGCAGAATTCATAGTTCCTTTTATCACGGCAAGTCTTCCAGGTCCTGAAGCAGCAAAACAGCCCCAGACCATCACACTACCACCACCATATTTTACTGTTGGTATAATGTTCTTTTTCTGAAATGCAGTGTTCCTTCTACGCCAGATATACTTGGACACACACCTTCCAAAGAGTTCCACTTTTGTCTCATCGGTCCACAGAATGTTGTCCCAAAAGTCTTGGGGATCATCAAGATGTGTTGTGGAGAAATTGAGACGAGCTTTGATGTTCTTTTTGCTCAGCAGTGGTTTTCTCCTTGGAACTCTGCCATGCAGGCCATTTTTGCCCAGTCTTTTCCTGATGGTGGAGGCATGAACGCTGACCTTAACTGAGGCAAGTGAGGCCTGCAGTTCCTTGGACGTTGTTGTGGGGTCTTTTGTGACCTCTTGGATGAGTCGTCGCTGCGCTCTTGGGGTAATTTTGGGCGGCCGGCCACTCCTGGGAAGGTTCACCACTGTTCCATGTCTTCGCCATTTGTGGATAATGGCTCTCACTGTGGTTCGCTGGATTCCCAAAGCTTTGGAAATGGCTTTATAACCCTTTCCAGACTGATAGATCTCAATTACTTTCTTTCTCAATTGTTCCTGAATTTCTTTGGGTCTCGGCATGATGTGTAGCTTTTAAGGATCTTCTGGTGGACATTACTGTGTCAAGCAGCTCCTATTTAAGTGATGCCTTGATTGTGAACAGGTGTGGCAATAATCAGGCCTGGGTGTGGCTAGAGAAATTGAACTCAGGTGTGGACAACCACAGTTATAGTATGTTTTAACAAGGGGGGCAATCACTTTTTCACACAGGGCTATGATGGTTTGGATTTTTTTTCACCTTTAATAATAAACACCTTCATTTACAAATTGCATTTTGTGTTTACTTGTGTTGTCCTTGACTATTGTTTAAATTGGTTTGATGTTCCGAAACACTTAAGTGTGACAAACATGCAAAGGAACAGGAAATGAGGAAGGGGGCAAACACTTTTTCACACCACTGTATGCTGTAATAGGAGTCAGGAGACGGAGCAGGGTATTTACACAGTGCAGTGATGTAAGAATCAGGAGAGAGCAGTGGGACCAGCAGAGAAAAGGATTTGACACTCCCAGAAGTGTCAGATCCTTAAAAAACGTTAATGGGTTAAGATTAAGTATAGACTTTCCTCCATAGTTTTTCAAGGAATTAAATGTGTTTTTTTGTCATGTTTTAACTGGTTCTCGACCGGCGCACGCCGATGTACGTTGGCAGAATGGCACGGCTGCGCAAATGGGCGTACCTGTACATCCCTTTGAATTTAACGCTGTGCCATCGCGTACGTGCCGCTGGCCGGGGAGCTTCCGTGAGTTGGGTCGTGGATCTCGCAGACTCGATGTCCGTGGGGATACCCGCGATCGTCTCACAGAGAGGAAGAACGGGGAGATGGTAATGTAAACAGTGTCTAGTGACAGTGTCACTGATCTCTGCTCCCTGTGATCGGGAGCTATGATCAGTGATGTGTCACAGCTAGCCCATCCCCCCTACAGTTAGAATCACTCCCCAGGACACACTTAACATCTACAGCGCCACCTAGTGTTAACCCCTTCACTGGCAGTCACATTTACACAGTAATCAGTGCAATTTTAATCACACTGATCGCTGTATAAATGTGAATGGTCCCAAAATCGCGCCAAAATTGTCCGACGCGGCCGCCATAATGTCGCAGTCACGATAAAAATCGCTGATCGCCACCATTACTAATAAAAAATAAAATGATAAAAATGCCATAAAACTATCCCCTATTTTGTAGACGCTATAACTTTTGCGCAAACCAATCAATAAACGCTTATTGCAATTTTTTTTTTACCAAAAATATGTAGAAGAATACGTATTGGCCTAAACTGAGGAAAATAAAAAAAAAACCTTTTTTTATATATTTTTGGGGATATTTATTATAACAAAAAGCAAAAAATAATGCATTTTTTCATAATTGTCGCTGTTTTTTTGTTTATAGCGCAAAAAAATTAAAACGCAGAGGTTATCAAATACCACCAAAAGAAAGCTCTATTTGTGGGAAAAAAAGGACATCAATTTTGTTTGGAAACTACGTCGCACGACCGCGCAATTGTCAGTTAAATCGACGCAGTGCTGAATCACAAAAAGTGCTCTGGTCTTTGGCCAGCAAAATGGTTCGGGGCTTAAGTGGTTAAAAAAGGAAAAGGTTCTAAAAATGTGTAGCGGTGCCCTCGTGGGGTTACTACGTGTTCTAACATCCACACATTTCACCCTGCTGGTCGAACATCCATTTTGGCACACTCTCTTAGACAATAAACAGTCTCTTGCTTGTTTTTGTTGTTTTTATTAGGGGATTCATATTCAATGGGGAAAAGGGACATGGGAAGCCCAGATAATGAATACTTCTCCATGAAATTCATGTAGGTTGAGTCTAAATTTGACAGTCTCTTCCTCCAGCACACTACTTGAGATCACTTGCTTCACTTCACTGTCCAAATCTAGGTTCCTGTCACCGTTAGCATATGGCTAGGCCTCACTGTAAATAAGCCCTAACCTTTTTACTAATAGCCCTTTGCAGGCAGGGGTTTGCAGTCCCCTTTGTGGTAGCAACCATTTTAGTTGAGAAGAATAAATGTGACACTTGGTGGACTACTAATCCCAGCATGTCCAATGCAAATCCTGCCAGCCCTCGTGGCTGCAACGACTTGACTCTAAAACAACACAACAGTCTCTCCATCTGGCTCCACTTCCAAATCCTGGCATGTCTCTCCCAGAGCTACACATTGTGCTTCTCACTCATGGACCCTGACATGGATCCCTCCTGAATGACTTGCCTAGCAGTGCTCCCAACTGTCCGCTTCCTGCTCCTTTTGCAGGACACCTCTCAATGACCATGTAGAGAGAGGCTCCTTCCCAGCTCCCGAGCTCCCAGCCTGAGTTCACACCCCCAGAAAGGGGGTTCTCTCAGACCACAACAGTCTAACACTCTGACCCTGGGTATATATAGGAGGCCTGCCCCCAGCCAATCCTAATTGGGGATTGATCAGGGCTCCCACATACACCCATGTCACTCCAGCTCTCTGCCCTGTCTCTTTTCCAGAACCTTCTGAAAACCAGAGGAGGCACCCAAGAGCTCAAGCACATGTCAGTCACCTGCTGCTACACTAAAGCTCTCCCCTGCCCCCAGATCAAAACAAACAGGCCTAGCTCACAGCATAGGCCTGCCTAGATTTACCTGCGCTGACAGTACAAAACAAATCCACTACTCTAGCACCTACCTACCTAAGGTAGAGGGTGCTACAAATGTAATAATCTAAGTTGGTTCCTAAGCATTTAAAAGAAAAAAAATGTTTTAAGTGTATATAACTGATTTGTTAAGGTCCAAAGTTCTATAGTATTTCTTATATCTAGAGTGCAATCCTCAGTTAACTAATGTAGCCCCTTACTGAATTATCCAGTTAAGCTTGGCACTCTGTCACATTCAAGTCTCACATCCATGTCACAGAACAGGTAGAATTTATATAGAGCGAGATGAAAAGGTCCTTCCACACAGATTTCAATATGTCACATATTTGTCAAAAACTATTCTAAATCCACGCTAATTGATAAGGAGTTTCAGCATCTTGATAAACTGTAATTATGCCATAATGTCATCTTGCAAGGAAGCCAAAATGACAGACCAGGACTCCACTAAGTGCAGTATTAGTAGGAAAACGCTACAATTTTCTTGAAGACATTCTTGGTGGTTCTGACTGTGTTGTCTGTGACAGTGACATATTGATAGTCTATGTTCATGGGGTGTGTTTGATATGGAAGAGTAATGCCCCATACACACAAGCGGAATTTCCGTCCGAAAAATCTTGGATGGTTTTTCCGACGGAATTCCGCTCAAGCTTGGCTTGCATACACACGGTCATACAAAAGTTCTCTGAACTTTCGACCATCAAGAACGCAGTGACGTACAACACTACAACGAACCGAGAAAATTAAGTTCAATGCTTCCGAGCATGCGTTGAATTGTTTCCGAGGATGCATAGGAATTTTGTGCGTCTGAATTGCTACAGACGATCAGAAACTTCCGATCTGAACTTTTTTCCGACCGAAAAATAGAGAACCCGCTCTCAATCTTTTGCTGGCAGGAATTCAGCATACATACGGTCGCATTTTCCGACCAAAAGCTCTCATCTGTCTTTTGCTGGCCGAATTTCCAATCGTGTGTACGCGGCATAAGGTCCCAACCATTGTGGTTTTGGGGAGTTTATAAAGGCTGGTATGCAGGAAGAATCTCCCAGCACGCCAGCCATCCCTATCAAGAATATCTTCAAGAAAGTAAAAACATAGGCTATCTAGAATTTTACAGCTGCCACCACAATTGGCAAGTGAACATCCCTTCAGGCAGTTTACAAGGCTCAGAAGAAACCTCATATTAAGACACCAAGAATTGCCCTCCTAACCTTATTAAAGGGTCATATGCAAAAATTGAACCAAGTCCAAGCTTACAAAGACCAACCAGATATAATAGCGCGCCCATCACCCACAAAATTGTGTAAAAACACTGACATATACATGCCCAGCTTCTACAATACGATCTTCCAGGATGTCTGAGGATGAGCTACCAAAAAGGAAAAACATTTGGTGTCCAGAAAAGAATGGGCAACCCTATTTCCACCTAATAATAAACAGTTTCAGGCGGCTTCAGACGAGGAACCTCAAAATGCTTTTGTTGCCAGACTATTGGAAATTTTGACCATTACTTTTTTGCCCTGTTTCGTCATATATGTACATGTAATGACATAGCACCACATTCTACAGCATTCTCCTGTGAGTCCAGAGCAGGGTGGGGGGCCCTGGATGCCCTAGGCTCAAAGAAAGTGAATTGAATAATGTTGGGTGTCATGCAACCTGGAAAAGAGCAGTGTCACACTGTATAATCAATAAGGCTGCAGGGGAAAGCACCACAGCGCCACTGCCCCTGCCTATAACTGGCCTTCACAGCAAGGAACACATGGAAAGGTGACGCATGTCAAACAAAACCAAAGAAAATTCCCAGCTCAGCTTACCAACCAGCCTACAACCAACATAATTATCCTGTCTAACAGTTTACGTTAAAAACAGGGGTTTAGTTTGCACATTTGCAAATACATGTATAAGCTGCAGAGACACTTCACGGCACCGCAGTATTATCTGCAGTCCTAACTTTATACATTTTTGAGAGCCTCCAAAGAAGAAGAAAATGCCTAATAATGGATAGATAGAGGACAGGTAAGCCTGGAGGAAGCCCACCCATACTTAAATGCTTAGGGGCACACTGGATACCCAGCATATAGCACAATGGTAGCAAAGGTGTCCAGTCTGTCCCCTCAGAAGTATTCCAACAGTACAAACAAATGGCCACTGCCCCTTCTAAGATCATAGCCTCTTTCTTCTTTATGTCTTCCTCACAGATGTACACTCCATTCCCATAATTGTGTTACTTTAGACCCTGGTAGCACAAGATTATAAGGCAAAGTTGTCTCTTAATGATTCCTTTGAGTAGGTAAACTACAACTTGAACTTATCCCCTGTATAGGGAAGGAAAACCTTGGAGATGGGTCTGAAATATTATTGGACAGAGCTACCAGTGATGTCTATATAGATGATGGAGGATTCCTGTGTGGTCACTGGAACAATGAAACTGAGGAATCAGAGGAAGACAGGTTGGCAAACTGCATGCTTGCTCTATTAGAGCAAAATGTGTATCCTTGTCAAACATTGAGAGAACTACTGGTTATATATGCTATTGGAAATTTGCTATCAAAACAGCATTTTGTAAGGTCTTCGAAAAATAAACCAAATTCAGACTATGTTCTGCCCAACACGCAGTTCACCATGCTGATGGCTCTATATCCGAGTTTTAAAGATTTCTGTCACCTATTTGCTTCCTATTGCATCATTGTTCCTGTAACTCCACCTTTGCCAGTTCTGGCAAAAGTACAAGATAAAGCATAGGCACCAAATGGATGCCATAAACAGCCTCTGGAAAAGATGGTCAGAGCATACTGAAAAGGATGCAGTTAAATAAGATGGTCAAAAGAGCATAACATTGGCATTACTGGGCATGAATTTAGCACCAGTAACTCAATTTGGCCCAGTTGCTATTCATGCACTTTTCTGCCTCCCCCAAATTATCCATCTGAAAAATATTTAGTGCAATGGGGAACATTGTCATAATATACAAAAAAAAATCATATGTGGTAAGTATGGAGAAATAAACAAAATCAATTCTATATAAGTTACAATTTTTAGCAGATAGATAGATTGATAGATAGATAGATAGATAGATAGATGTACAAGGGCCGTTGGTTTGCCACAGGTCCCTTTCCCAGGTTAGTGCAACAGCAGCCAGTCACACAACAACAGTCACTCTTCACTCAATGAACAGTCTTATGCCGCGTACACACGATCGGAATTCTCGTCGGAAAAAATTCTGACGGTTTTTCCGACGGAATTCCGCTCAAGCTGTGTTGCCTACACACGATCACATCAAATTCCAACGGTCAATAACACAGCGGCATAAAACACGTTCGACAGCACTATAAAAGGGAAGTTTAATGCTTCCGAGCATGCGTCGAATTGTTTCCGAGCATGCGTCTGAATTTTGCATACACACGATCGGAAAATCCGATAGAAAGGTTTTCCGTCGGAAAAATTGAGAACAGGTTCTCAATTCAAAGTCCGTCGGAAATTCCGACAGAAAAAGACAGTTGGGCATACACACGGTGGGAAAATCCGATGAAAAGCTCCCATCGGACTGTTTCCATCGGAAATTCCGACCGTGTGTACGCCGCATAAGGGTTGCTTTTTTTTAATTTATTGCTGAGTAACTTGGATAGTGCACATGGAGCAGTGGGATACACCATGAAATCTGAAAAGTATCAGAAGACACTCTCCTCTTTGTCACTGTTTCTTAGCACAGTCCCTCTAGCATTGGCCCAGAAAAATGAACAGCACTGAAACACCATCAGAAATATACCAAGTCAGGGAAGCACTAGTACTGATGCACAAGGGAAAGCAGCAGCAACAGTCACCAGGATTCTACAGTCAGGTCTGTGCTCACATTGTCCCTGGATACTTGAATGCCTCCCTCCAATCCTCTAGTGAACTAGTGAACTCTCCAGACCAGATCCTCAGTGAAATTCCTTGATTAGTTTCAGAGTTTTTTTTTAGTTTTTAGCAAACAGGCTCCCCAGCTTAAGCATAGCTGGGACCTACATGTAGAATTTCCACTGGGCTGCCAAGAAGGGCAGCCAAGACCACATCAATATTCAGGCTGTGTTTTCCATATATAGTATAGAAGGATGATGGCAACCAGTAAGCACCCCACCTAATTTGCCTTTTCTTCTCCTGAACAAGAACCAGATGGCCTCAAGCCTAGACTATTTATGCACTCCTCAGTCACCTACTGGGCATCCTCCCCCAGGAATTGTCCGAGACCACATAAATATTTAGGCTGTGGATCTGGCTCTTCCTGTCCACTACTAATAATTTCCCTTTGGGATTAATAAAGTATTCTGAATCTGAATACATTCAAGAATCCTCCAGAAGGTGGGGGGAAGTGGTCAAAACTGCAGCCAGTGAAGCCCAGAACAGTCCAAAGCAATCACAAACTACTCCACTGATTACAAGGGAGCCTCTTTCCCACTTGATGCTGCTTTGACCTGCTGTTTCAGGTAATTAATGCAGCTCTACAGAAAAAAAAAACAGCATTTTTTTTTAATTCATTGCCTGAGACCCCAGTAGCTGCTATTGGTGATGCTACCCTGCATTCAAACACACCGAAAGGTTCTATTTTCTGCAGTCACAATGTTTTTTTTTTTAGACATTTTTGTACATAAAATAATTGGACAATGTGCCTGGGAATACAAATGGTATATTTTTTTCGGCTTTTCTAAACGAATCAACATTTTTTAACCCCATTAGGCTAAAAGTGGAAACATTTATGAAACACAACATTCATTCACATCTCAAAGAAGATTAGCTTAAATATAATAGAGACAATTCAAAGCTTTTTTTTATTGTGGAAGAAGTGCAATCGGATGTTCTTGCACACAATATGACAGATGGTGTTGGGACACTCTAACCTGCCCTTGAAGGCAATCATGGATTGGACATAGGGTTAACGTAGATGAGACCTTACTTTGTAGTCCCATTGTTGAAAAATGTTCAAAGCTTGACCCTTGTCACTTGGTAAAGCCAATCAACCTCACGCTGGCTGCTGGGAAAACTGTCAAGGAGGCTCATCATCACTTGTGTTTCTGCCTGCTTTACTCAGTGCAGTTCACTGGAAGTTTATTTCATATAAAGCCAATATAGATTTTTTTCTCCCTATGGGATTTGAGAACAATTATAACATTTCAAGAAAACAATGTAATGTTTTACAGAAAAAAAAAAAGCTGCAATTGTGTTTTTAAAAGGTAAGGGATATGGGAAAAAGAAGGCTCTTCTTCACATTTTGCTAACAATCTAGACTTATTTTCAGCTTTTGTCACTAGGAAAACCCAACATGCTACAGAGCAGGAGGACAGGAAGACTAATGCCCCTTTTAGTATTGTCTTTTAGAATATTATAATGCGCTTATATTTGTACAGTAGTAGGTTTTAGTGTATTTTAAAAGTGTGACATTAGGCCCCAACTACTCATATTATTTACAGTATATGCTACCAGGTACTATTTCAAAATGGTGCTAGAACCACATTTCTCTTTAGCAGCACCACTGGTGTAGGTAACTTTGCCACATTGTTGGTGTCAGTGATAGGAATAGTGCCCAATTGTTGGTGTCATTGGGAGGAACTATGCCCCTTTGTTGCTGTCATTGGGAGGAATAGTGCCCCATTATTGGTGTCAGTGGGAGAAATTGTGCCCCTTCATTGGGTAGAAATATTGACCCATTATTGGTGTCAGTGGAAGGAATAGTGCCCCAGTGCTGTTGTCATTGGGAGGAGGAGTGCCCCATCATTGGTGTTAATGGAAGGAATTGTGCCCCATCATTAAAGTGGTTGTAAAGCCTTACGTTTTTTCACTCTAATGTATTCTATGCAATAAGGTGAAAAACCTTCTGTGCTGCAGCCCCCCCCCCATAGACCCCCCGCCCCTTTTTCTTACCTGAGCCCGATCCGATCCAGCAATGTGCATGAGTGCAGCGGCTCCAGCCACTGTCGCTTTCCTCATTGGACAGATTGATAGCAGCAGGAGCCATTGGCTTCCGCTGCTGCCAATCAAAAGCTGGGACACGGGAGTGGGGGGTGGGGCCGAGTCCCGCTATCTGTGTTAATGGATGCAGCAGTGGGACACGGGAGCGAGCCCGCATGGGTGCCCCCTTGGAAAGCAGCTTTCTGTGGGGGCACCTAATGAAGAGAAGGAGCTAGGGGCACCGGCGGGGGACCCCAGAAGAAGAGTATCTGGGCTGCTCTGTGCAAAACCATTGCACAGAGCAGGTAAGTATGGACATGTTTGTTTGTTTTTTTTTAAATTGAAGGTTTACAATCACTTTAATGTCTGTGGGAGAAATTGTGCCCCATCGTTGGTGTCGTTGGAAACAATTGTTCCCCTTTGTGGGTTCAGTGGGCGGAATTATTCCCCATTGTTGGTGTCAGTGGATGGAAGAGTGCCCCAAGGGCCAGATAAAAGAAAGCAAAGGGCCACAGTTTGGAAAACATTGCTCTACAGCAATAGGTTGGTGCAATAAAAATCTGTGGCTTGTTCCTAACAAGAAACATTAGATCAATATTTTAGATGGTCTTCTGCTGTAAATGTGCATGTATGGCTATATCAGGTAACAAGGTAGCACCTGATAAATCTACCTACTTCATGATGAAATAAAAAAAAAAAAAAAAAAAAAAAAAATGTAAATGTAACCCTTTGTAGGCCCTTGGCTAACTGAAACCTACATTTCCCGACAATGTAAAATAGTACTTATTTTTCTAAAATGTGCATGGTTTGAGGAGCTAAATTGGGGCATTTTCTACAGAAAATGAAATGACTGTCTATAGAGAGTGCTGAAATGTGTTTTTTAATGCAAGTTCAGCACTTACAGATATTCATCCCTCACCCAGGTGAATGAGTAGGGGGGTCATTGTACCCATTGTTACTCATTCACATAATAGGGGAAAGAATTACAGAAAAATACCCACACTGAAAAAAAAAAGTCCTTTAATATAGTAAAAAACAAAACAAACAAACAATGTCCCCTAATGAAAATGTGGCATCCAACTAGGTGGATCTTGTAAATCACAATGAGCATTTAACCTACAGACACAACTATCTACCCAACAATGTTTACCTGCCACTACTCCCGGTGTAAGTGACAGATCCCTGGTTGGCTCTTGTATGTCAACAAACCAGCCGGAGATGCTGGATGATGTCATTGATCAAATAAGTTCATGACCATGTTTGGTCAATGACGTCACCCAGGATGCCAGACTGGTCTATTTACGAACACCGGTCGGGCATGCAACAATCATTTTGTCTCAAATTACAAGCTTCTGGCTGATGTTTAGTCACAAACATTATCAGGGGGTTTGGGCAGGCAAATTGGACAGATGTGGCCAAATTGTTGATTCATTTGCTGAACTTAACCCATGTTTAACCTGTACCTGAAGCTGCCAAATACAAACCAATCCCAGTGCTGAAACAGAGAAAGTTACAAATAGAAAGAGGTATTATTACTCTGTCACTGGCTTTGGCTTTTAGTAACAGGGTCACTTTAAACAGGACTAGCTTATTTCATAACCATCACCACCTTAAAATAAATTAAAATTCTCTTGCAATATCTATCTCGTTTAATTCCATGTTTTGATAATCTATATTTCTTACTAAATTGTAGGTGGTTTTTTACTAACATATTAATACATTTTTATTTTCTTTATGTAATCAATCCACCAACTTATATTACTGGTAATTATTAAAATAATCTGTAAACCTATAGTAACTGCTGGCATTTTGAATGTGTTTTTCAGATCTGTGTTTTTTTCAACAGTGAAATATATGCGTGTCAAAGCTCAGCGCGTTGACTGGGTGCATTGATAGTTGAACTTAAATGGTTCTAGTGTTAATATACTGTCAGCCAGAAATCAATATGTCACTGGTTTCAGGGGAGTAAGCAATGATCAGTCTGGGCACAGAAGTTCGAAGAGGTCAAAAAATATGCTGTGTATCAGATGACCTGCAAGCCATTGGAAGATGTATAATCACTCACTTGTGGAAAGATTGTGATGTTTTGTATTGAGCTTACTCAGTACCGATCAGTCTTTAGGTTTATCCTTTAAAACGAGGCACGTATAAAGACAGGAAGACAGGAAATCATAACAAATCTAAATTTATTTTTTATTTATAGGTGAGATAAAACTTGATATCTGGAAAATAATCAAAATACATATTCCATTCTATGGAGTGCAATGTGATTTGGGGAAATGCAGCGAATATTGTGCAATCAGTGTGATCCAGGGCTTAGGCTGGTTTCACACTGGGGCGTTGGGGGCGCTGGCGGTAAAGCTTTACCGTCGCATTTCGGCTACCCCCCGCGAGCGGCCGAAAAAGGGTTAAAACCGCCCGCAAACCGCCGATGCAGCAGAGTTTTGCGGGCGGGTTCGGAGCGCTGCCCCATTGTTTTCAATGGGAAGGGGCGCTATAGGAGCGGTAAATATACCGCTCCTGAAGTAGAAAAGATGTAGCTGGATAGCCGCACTCCAAATTATTCAACTTTATTTCAAAAGATATAATAAAATCATAGCATCTAGGCTTGTGTACAGACTAACTGCACAGCTGCTGACATGTTTCACACCGAACGAACACGGTGCTTAGTCATAGCTCATGAGCTATGACTAAGCACCGTGTTCGGTGTGAAACATGTCAGCAGCTGTGCAGTTAGTCTGTACACAAGCCTAGATGCTATGATTTTATTATATCTTTTGAAATAAAGTTGAATAATTTGGAGTGCGGCTATCCAGCTACATCTTTTCTACTTCAGTTCCTGTTGCAAACAGAGCCAGCACCCTGTGGGATTGTGGAGACAGCTGTTTTGGGAGAAGTCATTACCTTGGAGCGGTGATTCTTTGTAAATATACCGCTCCTACAGCGGACCAAAGATGCGGCTTGCAGGACATTTTTCAGCGTCCTGCAAGCGCACCACTCCAGTGTGAAAGCCCGAGGGCTTTCACACTGGAGAGACAGCAGCAGCTGTTTCGGGTCGGTTTGCAGGCGCTATTTTTAGCGCAATAGCGCCTGCAAACCGCCCCAGTGTGAAAGGGGCCTTAGGCTAGTTTCACACTGGGGCGTTGGGGGCGCTGGCGGTAAAGCGGCGCTATATTTAGCGCCGCTTTACTGTCGTTTTAGTGGCGCATTTTGGCCATTAGCAGGCGGTTTTACCCCCCGCAAGCGGCCAAAAAAGGGTTAATACAGCCCGCAAAACGCCGCTGGAGCGGCACTTTGCGGGCGGGTTCGGAGCGCTGCCCCATTGTTTTAAAGCCCCATACACACGCTCGGACAATCCGCGGTCCAGGCGCTATTTTTAGCGCAATAGCGCCTGCAAACCACCCCAGTGTGAAAGGGGCCTTACAATAAAACTAAAGCCCCATACACACGCTCGGACAATCCGCGACCAGGTCAGTCGGACTTTGTCCGACGTACTTTGTCCGATGTTGGCGTTGCGTACACACGGTCGGACAAAGTTGTCGGAATATCCGGTCCGGAAGAACGTCGTGACGTAACTCGTCGTCCACGAGATTAGAAAAGGGAAGTTCAGCACCACGTCAGGCACCCGTTGGGCTCCTTCTGCTGATCCCGTGTTTATCGAGAGTTAGTGGAAGTTTGGTGACTTAAGATTCGCGCTTCTCAGTTTTCTGACTCAGATCGTTACTGCTCTTCAGTTTGTGCTTGTCGTGCGTATCTGTTTATTAGTGCGTGTAGTCAGTTTGCATTTGTTGGTCATTGCGGCCTATATCTTGATATAGGACGCTTTGATTTGCACTGCTTATTGTCTGCTCGTTGCTGGTATTCACTTCGTTCTTTCAGGCCTTGCTGTTTATCGGTGCTTTCTGTTTGTCCGTTCTGACCAGCCGACCTTTTGTGACCTTCTGAGCGATGTTTCCCGTGCGTACTCGTCGCCGAGTTCGTGCTGTACGCGGAATTGGTGTCGGGCTTTTAGCTTTGAGCCAAGACCCGTCCATGAACAGAGTGACGAGGAGTATGTGGACCAAGAATTGGTTGCTTCAGCGTGACCAGTTCTCGCACATGCCTTTGCTTCGTGAGATCCGGGAGAATAATCCTGATGATTTCAGGAACTTTCTCAGGATGACGGACCCCGATTTTCACCGTCTTTTGGCTTTGCTGACCCCCTTTATCAGCCGGCAGGATACCTGCATGAGACAAGCCATTACTCCGGAGCAGAGGCTTGTTGCCACGTTGAGGTACTTGGCGACAGGGAGAAGTCTTCAGGATTTGAAGTTCTCTTCAGGTATCTCTCCCCAGGCCCTGGGAATCATTATTCCAGAGACCTGTTCTGCCATCATTCAGGTCCTGCAGGAGGACTATATTAAGGTAACATTTCTACTTTACTATTCCCTTCTATGTATGCTCTGTTTGCTAATGACTTGTATTTTTGACCTCCTTCCCTAATTACCATGATTGCAATATGTTCTAATATGCTGTGCCCCTTTTCTCCTTCATGCATTTTTCCCTTCACTTACCTCCCCAGCATGCTCTTCTGCCCCAATAGACACCTATGGCCTAGTCACTTAAGCAATGTCTTTTGTCTGCTGCATAGTATTGTTTGCCCCAAAACACCCCCTAAAATATGCACAAATGTTTGCTGTGTGGTTTACTTCATGTAGAGCCCCCTTTTTTTTGTTCTTTTGGTGGGGGGGGGGGGCAAACTCATTAGGAACCCCCTCCCCCAACTGCTCTGTCAGATGGTACCAATCCTTTATCTGCTGGCTTTCCCAAGGTCCATACACACTATATACCTACCTCTTTATAGTGCGCATCTTTAGGGATGAATTCAGCAAAGCATGTAGTGCAAGGGACTGCCTCCATACATTCCATTTCCTATTTTTTTGTCTTCTTTCCCTCCTATTAGCTTGCTTGGTAATTTAATAATGTCACACTGTGCCTGCCTTTTTTTGGGGGGGGGGGGGGGGGGGTTGAAATGTTATTTGATCTTTCCTGTGGCCTGCCAATAGTGTTAAGTACAGAGGGTCTGGCCAAACTAGCCCACATTATTGAGCCATTTGCCAATCAATGAAGTGCAGAGGGTTAGCTGTCCACCACCCCCCCCCCCCCCCCAAAACCCCTAGTTATTGCCAATGGCCCCTCCGCAGTGGGGGGATTGATGGGGGGGTGAGTAATCTGTGAAGGGGAGCCTCTACTTTTCTGTGCAAATACTTTCCAGCCTCCAATTTTAGACAATGCTCTTGTTCCAAGATGTTGATTGTCTAATCTGCTTGCAATGTTTAGGTGCAAAGTGACTAATTTTTTTTTCTTGTTTCACTCCACAGTTCCCTTCCACGCCACAGGAATGGCAGACTGTGGCCTCCCACTTTGCCAGCCGTTGGGACTTTCCTAACTGCGGAGGGGCAATTGATGGGAAACACGTCCGCATCGTCCCACCGCCCAACTCGGGGTCCTACTATTATAATTATAAAGGGTTTAATAGTGTAGTGATGTTGGCGGTGGTGTCGGCAACATACGAGTTTATGTATGTGGACGTGGGGATGAACGGCCGGATATCGGATGGTGGGGCCATTACGCACACGGAGTTCTACTGGCGTCTCCAAAGTGGCAGTCTGTGCTTGCCACCTCCAGAGGAGAATGCCAAAGGACTCCCCTTCGTCTTTGTCGCAGATGAAGCGTTTGCGTTGACTCCCCATGTGATGAGGCCGTTCCCGATGAGGACCCTCACCCCGGACCAGAGGGTCTTCAACTACAGGCTGTCCAGAGCCAGAAGAGTTGTGGAGAACGCTTTTGGCATCCTGGCCAGCCGCTTCCGCCTGTTCCTGACGGCATTTAACTTGGCGGAATACAAACTGAACCACATAGTTCTTGCCTGTTGCATATTGCACAACTTCCTCAAAAGACATAACAGGAACTATGTGGTGCCCGTTGGCCCAGATGTGGAGGGCCCTCCAAATGCCGAACTCACAGCCCTTCGAGTGGCACGTCCAGGCTTGCCCCCTCTAAATGCCCGTGTGGTCCGGGACCAATATATGCAGTACTTTGTGGGTAGGGGGGCCATTGCTCTGCCTGACGATGTGTGAGAGGCATTTTTTAATAAATCTGATATTTTAACCAACCTATGATTTCATGTCATTTCAGTCTTCTTTTTAGCTTATTTTACTTTGACATTTTTTCCCTTTGCCTTCGACAGTGGGAATGCACTTTCTGGGCAAAAGGAGGTAACAGTCTCTTCTTCCCAAAAAGATTATTCTCATGTTGTGTGTTTGCTACCTAATCTTTGGTCTAGAGAAGGTTTGTACTGCATAACTGACACCCAAAATACTCCTTTTCATCACCAGGTCTGACATGTGTGTATTCTCCAAAATGCTGTGCTCCGTGTTTTCGTACAAAGCACTGTGGGTGTCATTTACATAAGTCAAATCCGCTATGCTCTACAAGTGCATTGAAAAAGTTCCCCGGGAAAGAAAATTGGAGTGCAAAGTGGATTTGCCTTTAGTAAATAACACCCATTGCCCCCCATATCCTTTTCATTTTACATACATAATGCATTGTGTTTTTTAAATAAGGAAGCCACACATTTAGAAAAATAAAAGTTTACTAGGAAAACATTCCCAAGTGCGTTTACAATCTTCACGCCAAAACTGACAACATCTTGGTTATTTACAACATTGTTTACAAACATTCCGCAATTGGTAAAACCAGGCATGGAGCAAAACAGAACCTAGGAACTTGGAAAGTTCAACTTTGTAAAGTGAAGACAAGATCAGACATGACTATATGTTCAAAGTGTGTTTGATCTTGCCTTCATCACATGGGGGGGTCACCCCCGAAAAGTGGAAATTTGGAACATGCACACAATTTGGGTCTGAAAATGGTCATTAGATGGGAAAACACATGCCTAGAAGCTTCAAAAGTGCCATTTTCCATCATGGGGATGAATGGACGTTTTTTGGGGGTGCAACCCCTTCACCACAACCACTTTCGTAGTTCGTAAAGTGTTTGCACCCCCAAAAAAACGTTGCCATTCATCCACCATGGTGGGAGCTAGCACATGTGGACACAATGTGTGCATGTTCCAAATTTCAGACAGTTTTTAAGTTGCAAATGTGTTCAGAAGCAGGCACAAATGTGTGTTAATTACTTGGTGCGTTTTCATATTTTTCCTAAAACATCAATGATGTTCTTCAATTTTTGTTGAACATCATTGATGTTTTGCTTTATGTAATCTAGATCTCGATTGCAGACCATTATCTCTCCGATGAGTACGTGGGCACTCTCTGTGGTAAAGTGCGATTTTTCTTCCACAACATCCACGTCACCTAAAAACCACAAACAAACAAAAATGGGGTGTTGGAAATGAGGCAGCCATACATGGATTAGCTTACCAGTAGCTGTGTTCTCCCACACTCACCTGTTGTGGTGACAATTTCTCCAAGTTCGATGATCTCTCCTTCCTCCTCCTCCTCCTCTGCTTCTGCTCTTTCCCCTTTTTTGGGAGGTGTTGGTTTGGGGGTTTCCTCAGACGGCCCAAGTTTTCGCTCCCCTATGAGAATGTCCAAAAGGAAGATTTAGCAACACAAACTATTGAGGGCAGAAATAGGAAATGACAAACATTGCTTGAAAGTGACGGACACTATTTTAGTTTGGCCAGTTACAAATGTCAACTACATGAATGTAGTCACTTTGTAAAGGTGCTAAACTGACTAGCTTTTTGGTAGAAGTTTGTGTGATGGAGACCCCCCTCTAGTATCCACTGGAGCACATGTGTGGAAAAGGCTAATAAAAAGGGGGTTTGGGTGTCCCAGCACTAGTGCTCTCGAGTCCAGATGGGTAAACAGCTACTGGGTGACCTCTCCTTTACATTGAATAAATTGGCTTTACATTCTGGATGACATTTCTAGGGAGAACAAACTTCCTTTCCCCCAAAAAAACACCAAACATCGTATTATAAGTGGCCGCACGATCGAGGTTGCGTACGATCGAATGGACACACACACGACCATGACAGTGGCAGAAAGATCGAGGCTGAGTACGATCGAATGCACAGACGAACATGAAAGTGGCCATTTTGGAATGTACAACTTTGTAAAAATCAAACCACATGGAGCAGTATGCAAGCAAGAAATCAAACACAAAACACAACTACTTACTTTTTTGAAGAATTCTCTTGATCTTTCTGTACTGATCGGCCTCCCTCAGTTTCAGGTCTGACCAGCGTTTCCTCAGTTGCTCCTTGGATCGTTGTACCCCAAAATGATTGTACAGCCTTCTCACAACTTTAGACATGATCTTGGCCTTGCGGACATTGGGGTTGAGGTAAGGCCCATACTTCCCATCATAGTCGCTCCTCTTTAATATGTCCACCATCTCCAACATTTCTCCAAATGACATATTGGAGGCCTTGAATTTCAGGCTCCGGGATCGGGACGTTTCTGCCTCCGGACTTTCCTCGTCCTCCTCCTCGTTGGGGGGATATTTGGGGCGCACCTGCTGTGTCCCCGCCATGTGCTCTCCCCACTGCGCCGTAAAGAGAAGGGGTGGGGAATAGACGAGAAAGATCGTCAGGGGCGGGCGGAGTTTGACGCATGCGCACTGTATATAAAACGTCACACGCCTGTGTCGTAGCCACGATCTGGGAGACGAGGGGAGAGAAAGCTCACGCACGAGACGATCGCTACAAACGAAGGTACAATTTGACGTTGGTACATAACTAGCCTAGACTGATTAGAACTTGAGGCTTCTTTATGGAGAAGATTAGGAGAGTTTAGGCTGACATTATTTATATTGTTTTGTGTGGCGTTGTGTCTTGCAGAGGTGATGGATGCCTTCTACAACGTGAGCTTTCTCCCACACTTCATTGATAAATACCGGCAATTCCCCCTCTTATGGCAGGCAAAACACAGGGATTATAGCAACAGACCAAAGAGGTACGCAGCCCTGCTGAAACTGGTGGCATTTGTAAAGCCTACCCTGCCCATGGCAACCGTCGCAAACTTAAAAGTGAAGATCAACAACATGAAGACTACCTATTTCCGGGAGCGCAATAAGGTCCTGAAGTCACAAGCATCTGGAGCTGCAGCAGCTGATGTCCATGTCCCCACGCTCTGGTACTATGACAGGCTCCACTTTCTCAAAGACCAGGCTACTGTCAGGAAGTCACTCTCGACTCTTCCTTGCACGCGTCCTTCCACGCACGCCACCCCTGATGAGGCTTCCAAGGACCAACCTGGGCCTTCCAGTCAGGAATATGTGCAGGTGCCCAGCTTGTTCCAGGTATAGTAGTTTTGGAACCAGTTTGTTGAATAATGAATGATGTTCAGTTAATTCAGGATCCCCAATTGCTTATTTCCTAACGTGATTGACATATCAACAGACAGTGGTGTGGGAGACATTTTTGGGAAGAATCTAAACTGCAGGGCTGAGAATTGTATGGTTTTGTATTTGAAAACATTTTGCAACAGTCACTAGATGAGAATTGTGTGTGTTTGATGAACAAATAACTGAAACTATGTCCCTTTTTCATACACAGGAAGACCTCAGCCAGGAGGTGGCTGTGGAAGGTGGCAGTCAGGAGGAGGCAGGGGGTAGTGGCAGCCAAGAGGGGGGTAGGCGTAGGAGCCTGACTGTCTCCCAAGTCTCTCCCCTCCGCCTTCCCTACAGAAGGGCGAAAAACATGGGGGAGGTGGGAGAGTCAGCGCTCCAGCTGATAAAAGATGCCTCAGCCTCCCTCTATGCCACACCCACCTACGAGGAGGCCTTTGCCTCCTTGGTTACAAGTAAATTTACGGGTATGGAGGCGGGGCAACGCAGCATGTGTGAGGAGGTCATCCTCAAAATACTAAATGAGGGGATGGCTGGGGAGATGACTCCCCTCACACATGTTTGCGAGAGTGACCTTGCTCCGCCTCCTCCTCCTCCTTCTGCCACCCCACCAGCACCAGCACCACGGCGTGGAAGGAAGCGTACAAGGAAGACAAGAGAGTGACAACCTGGACTCAGTCTGGTCTGAGAGAAGATGGAGCCTCTCGTAGTACCAGAGCCTGGGGACCTAGATGGCATCTGCTGCAGTTCCGGATGTTTTGGACTTCAGGACCAGATTGCGCTCCCTTATTATTTAGATAGGTAGTCTTCATGCCCCCAATTGTTTAAGTCTGTAAAATGATGGTTGCCATGGGTGTCCAAGGCTTTGCAAATTCCCCAAGTTTCACCATGGCTGCGTTCCTCTTTGGTCTGTTGCTGAGACCTAAATAAAGGTTTTTTTGATTTGAAATAATCATTGACTATTGTGTTTTACTTTTCTACAATGACAGTTTTTCTTTGAGTAGGCAGGTACATTTCACTAATCCTAGAATTAACAAGGGGCACCAACAACCAACAAACTCCTAGTAAATGTAAGCAAGAAATACAAATGTTAATAATGTGGTTTTGCTAAGTTGAGACATACAAACCCCCTCCAAAAAAAAAAAAAAATCTCCTTCAAATATGTATTCCCCCAAAAAAAAAAAATCTGGGTAAAAAAATAAGAAAGATTGTATTACGATCTGAGTAAAAATAAACATGTAGTGTATAAATGCTGCAAAGTAATAAAGAAGTAAGTTTGTGAGAAGTGCGGGTGAATAGGAGCAGCTAAAAGATGTCATTCTTGTTGCATTGTAAAGAAAAAGAGAATGCGCTGCATTAAAGACATTTTAACATTGCAGCGTGACGAATGTGCTGTGTCGATTAGGAAAGGTAGTTTTACCTGACCGAGCGCTTCCGTCACAGAATTTCTTCTGAGCATGCGTAGCACTTTGTCCGTCGGACAAGCGTACACACGCTCGGATTTGGTGTGATCGGACCGGGTTGACGGGAAATCTTTCCAGCAGGAGATAAGACTTTGTCCGACGGACAAACCGACGAACACTGTCCGATGGTGCATACACACGGTCTGATTTTTCAACAACCTTGTCCGATCGGACCAAATTGATGAAAAAGTCCGACCGTGTGTACGGTGGCTAAGTGGTTAGCACTTCTAATTAGCAGCACTAAGGTTGTCCTTTCGAATCCCAACCATGACACTAGCTGCCTGGAGTTTAAATGTTCTCCTTATGCCTGCTCGGGTTTCCTCTGGGTGCTCCGGTTTCCTCCCACACTCCAAAGACATGCTGGTAGGTTAATTTGATCCTGTCTAAATTGACCTTACTATGTCAATGTATCAATGTGAGTTAGAGACCTTAGATTGTAAGTTGCCTAAAGGGCAGGGACTGATGTGAATGTACAATATATATGTAAATCACTGCATAAATTCACGGCACTATCTACATTGCCTTGGAAAAGTACCTTTTGTGTTTTGTTGCCTCACAACCTGGAATTAACATGGATTGTTTGAGAATTTGCATAATTTAATTTACAGAACATGCCCACAACTTTGAAGATGTTTTTTTTTTTTATTGTGAAGCAAACAAGAAATAGGACAAAATAACAGAAAAAGTCAATGTGCATAACTATTCACCCCCCTAAAGTCAATACTTTGTAGATCCACCTTTTGCGGCTATCACAGCTCCAAGTCGCTTTGGCTAAGCCTCTATGAGCTTGACAACATCTTGCTACTGGGATTTTTGCCCATTTCTCCTTGCAAAACTGCTCCAGCCCCTTCAAGTTGGATGATTTGCGCTTGTGAACAGCAATCTTTAAGTCTGACCACAGATTTTCTATTGGATTTAGGTCTGGGCTTTGACTAGGCCATTCCAACACATTTACATGTTTCCTCTTAAACCACTCAAGTGTTGCTTTAGCAGTGTGTTTGGGTTCATTGTCCTGCTATAAAGTGAACCTCCGTCCTAGCGTCAAATCACACACAGTAGTACAGGTTTTGCTCAAGATTATCCCTGTATTTAGCACCACCCATCTTTCCCTCAACTCTGACCAGTTTCCCAGTCCCGACTGCTAAAAAACATCCCCACAGCATGATGCTGCCACCACCGTGTTTCACTGCGGGGATGGTTTACTTTGGGTGATGTGATGTGTTGGGTTTGCACCAGACATAGCGTTTTCTTTGATGGCCAACAAGTTCAATTTTAGTCTTATCAGATCAAAGCACCTTCCTCCATACATTTTGTGAATCACCCACATGCCTTTTCGCAAACTCAAAACATGACATTTTGTTTTTTTTCTGAAAGTAATGGCTTTCTTTTGGCCACTCTGCCATAAAGCCCAACTCTATGGAGCGTACGGCTTATTGTCGTCCTATGTACAGATTCTCCAGTCTCTGCTGTGGAACTCTGCAGCTCCTCCAGGGTTACCTCTCTGATTAATGCCCTCCTTGCCCAGTGTGTGAGTTTTGGTGCGCGGCCATCTCTTGGTAGGTTTGCTGTTGTGCCATGTTCTTTCCATTTGGTTATAATAGATTTGATGGTGCTCCTAGGGATCATCAAAGATTTTGATATTTTTTTATAACTTAACCCTGACTTGACAACATCGTCCCTTACTTGTTTGGAGAGTTCTTTGGTCTTCATGGCAGTGTTTGGTTAGTGGTGCCTCTTGCATAGGTGTTGCACCCTCTGGGGCCTTTAAAAAAGGTGTGTATATGTAATGACAGATCATGTGACACTTAGATTGCAATCAGGTGGACATAATTTCACTAATTATGTGACTTCTGAAGGTAATTGGTTGCACCAGAGCTTTTTATGGTCTTCATAACAAAGGGGGTGAAAACATACGCACATGCCAATTATCAGTTTTTTATTTCTGAAAAATAGTTTTATGTATATGTTTTTCTAATTTTACTTCTCCAACTTAGGCTATTATGTTCTGACCCATCACATATAATTCAGATTTAAAAAAAAAAACATTGAACTAAAGGCTGTAATGTAACAAAATAGATAAAAAGCCAAGGGGGTGAATACTTTTGAAAGGCACTTTAAGTACCTATAATAAATAAATCATATAAATAAAAATGTGCAATGTCATCTCCTTGGATGGTCAAGAAAGAGATATGTGATATTTGCTAAGCTTATGTATATTGTTTTGTCTATACAGAACCATACATATTATATATGATATAGGAGGCACAGGATAATATGCTGCATGTCTACTGAGCAACTATGATGTAAAAAGCCTAAATTTTCTTTAATCATTTTATGGTTTTTAATCACAATTTTAGATAAAATTACTAATAAAATCACTCATGAATAGATGTATTAAGTCAAATAATATAATTCCGCCTACACACGAGCGGATTTTCCGTCAGAAAAAATCTTGGATGGTTTTTCTGACGGAATTCCGCTCAAGCTTGGCTTGCATACACACGGTCACACAAAAGTTGGTTGAACTTTCGATCGTCAAGAACGCGGTGACGTACAACACTACGACAAACCGAAAAAATTAAGTTCAATGCTTCCGAGCATGTGTCTAATTGTTTCCGAGCATGCGTAGGAATTTTGTGCGTCGGAATTGCTACAGACGATCGGAATTTCCGATCAAAATTTTTTCCGACCGAAAAATTGAGAACATGCTCTCAATCTTTTGCTGGCTGGAATTCGGCCAGCAAAAGTCAGATAAAGCATACACACGGTCGCATTTTCTGACCAAAAGCTCTCATCGGTCTTTTGCTGCCCAAAATTTCGATCGTGTGTACGCGGCATAATAGTTTCTTAGAAAAAGGTCTGTTAAAGTCTAAATTTTTTTCAACTCTACTTAACATAAAACCATAAAAGACTCAGAACTGTACATGCACGATGGTTGGGCCCTGCTGGGGACTGGACTAGAAATAATATACTGCTATTTCTGTAACCAACTCTCTGTTACCGAGATACAGTAAGTCAATTTTACTTTTCATTCTTTCTACTTATATGTGAGCGTGTTATTATTCAATAGCGCTATATCGAGTGGTTTAAATTTAACCTGTGTGGCATATTTGTTGTATATATTATTTTAATGGCATAGCTCGGCTATTTATAATTCAATCACATTACAAAACTGCATAAAGATGACAGCCCTGAGCCATGCACCTTGAACAACCAGTCAGCAATTACAGCTTTCATATTGCTTTTCTGACTTGTGTACTTACAGGCCATCCCTGGCTCTCTAAAATACTATTTCATGTAATTAAACTGGAGGAAGAGACATACCTTTGCACTTTAAATGTGCTTGTTTGATGACTGAACTGGAAGGAGTATTAGTCACAAATAAACAAGGGGTGCCTGTGACAAGGCACCTACATCTCCTTGAACAGAGACCTGGAATTCTGCAGGAGTAATCTCAGGATGTTGTAACCAATCATTTTCTAAATTGTTACACAATCACCAGATCACTTCTGCAAGTAGCAGAGTGACTAGAAATGAAAAGAGATGTATGTTTGCCAGGTGCCGGTCCAGGCCTGTGGGCTGATCCCGACTTTATTGTTACGATCTTGTCCGAGCCTGAACCAACTTTGTAATGTCAGCCGACAGTGGGCTTCAACCCGCTGTATGCTGAAAACAGGTCACAGGTGTACAGAACGAACTGCACTCCTGTGATCCACAGGAGAAGTACAGCCAAGTGAGCTTTGGCTGTACTTTTTCTTTAAATTTAAAGCACAACTTTGGGCAAATAAAATATTATCCTCTGCAGTGGGGCTGCGCATGCCAAGGGTTAATTGCTCGTTTAGATCAAGGGGAACAAAAATAGGAAAATGGACTTACCCAATCCAGTGGCGGCCAGTCAGTCCATCCGTCCAGCCATCGGTAGCACTTACCCCATCACTGGTGGCTTCCCCTGCTTGGTGGCAGCCTCCCTTTCTCCTGCTCTCCACGTGTCATTGCAGCGACAGCAGCTTCCATTTCCTCCCTCCTCCTGGTGGCCAATCAGGAGTTTTCTCTTTTCAGAAAATGGGTCTCCCACCCACTTCTGATTGGCCGGATTGAGGATCAGTGTTTCAACAACAAATATTCATTCGCTGTTGTAATACACCATTCTCTGCTTTCTGAGCCCACCCGTTTTTAAAGCCTATTAGAGCCTCTAGCTCTAATCAGGTGCTTAAAAGAAAAAACGGCCACTGTAATTCTTGCACCCGGTGCCCTGAAAGGGGCCAGACGCATGAATAGTGGGTGGCCACAGCGACCGTGGATAGATTCATGCTATGCATGAATCTATCCATTGCAAATAGGGGGGTGGCGTGGAGAGAGGAGGGCGACGCCCGGGCGCACTTGATGGATGGGCCGCCACTGACCCAATCCTCCGCTCCTGCCCACAGTTAAAACAGTACCTGCAGCTTCTTCCCTCCCACACTCTAGCAGTCTAGGATCCTGATGTCATCAAGATCAAAGAAGGACCCATAACCCTGCACTTGATGTGACAACACCAACAAACATTGCACCGCTTGAACGTGTGGGAGCGCCATCTGCTGAAGGAGTGGTGGTTAAGGTAAAACTGATTCTTCTCTCCCCTTGCAAATAGGATCAATTAATCTTTTAGTGGCCCCAAGTTGGGCTATAAAACAAGCTTGGGGTTGTTATTGCAGCTGTGACCTTGTATAATCCCTTTTGTTTGCCATTTCAAACAATACTGCATTGCTGCTCTTACGCTATATCATTAGGATCAGTGGGATCTCTGAAATGCCAGGAGACCAGACATGCCCTGGTTTAGTCATCTGTCCACCCACATGCAGGAATGTGGACAAAAATTAGGCTGTAGAATGCAGAACCTTTTTCTCTGCATTGTTTGCTCAGTACAGTTTGTCTGCGGAATCCCAGAGAAGTTTACATAATAAAGAAATTATAAGAAAGCACAACATTAGCCATAATGTTAAAGTTAGTAAGGTTCAATACTGCGTGACAACATTATTTTTTGCAGCAGCAGGTGTAAAAAGTGTGTAAACCTACTTTGCATCAAGATGACAGCATGCACATACTGTAATAGGGTTGTCTGAAATATACTTTCATCTTAACTACATGTAAAATAATGAGTGAAAACTATAAGCATTTGTTACCTCTCACAGAGATGATAGCATCCCTCTCCCCCACCCCCATCAAGGAATAGTCTTATCTACCATCTGTACAGCATTTTTATAATGTTGCTGTATATTGTGACAAAGCAGGAATTAATTTATGCAGTTACTGAAAAGTCTGCTTTAAAGCTGAACTAATTATCCTTTTGCATACTTAAACTGGGCTAGCTTGGCTCTATGTACAAGGTAAGTATGCATATCTGATAGCCAGAGGGCTGCTGTATATTATAATAAGTGGGGGATCTGGCGCTTCAACTGTGATGTGTCCTTAAAGTGGAAGAAGGATGCAATGGCTAAAATAGTACTGTAAGAAGTCTATTAGTCCCAGTTGTAAAGTACATGGCAGCCATCCTCAGAGTGTGTCCAAAAACTCTGTAAAAACATGTAAAAGAGCAGAGAGGGGGAGGCGCCGCCAACTAAGTGCAGTATTAGTAGTAAAAGGTTTATTGCACAAACATAAGAAACACTTATGCCCCGTACACACGGTCGGATTTTCTGATGGAAAATGTTGAATGGGAGCTTTTTGTTGGAAATTCCGACCGTGTGTAGGCTCCATCGGACATTTTCCATCGGAATTTCCGTCGCACAAAATTTTAGATCTGGATCTCAAATTTTCCAACAACAAAATCCGTTCTCGTAAATTACGATCGTGTGTACACAATTCCGACGCACAAAGTGCCACACATGCTCAGAATACATTACGAGACGTTCGTAATGGAGATAGCACATTCGTCATGCTGCAATTTTTAAAATAGTTTAATGCAGCGCATTCTCTTCTTCTTTATAATGCTAGAATAATGAAGTTGTTTTGCTGCTCATATTTACACAGAGTTCTCACAAACTGATTTCTTTATTATTTCTCGTGATCTCATGAATAATATTTTTTTTTTCATTAGACCTCCATAATAATGTTTTCAGTTTTTGTTTATATATATATATATATATATATATTTTTTTTTTTTATCAAGATCTCCTATTTAAATTTTTTTTTTTTTTATAGTGATCTCCATAATATTTTTTCTCGTTTTGTGTGTCAAGTTACCACAACACCATTATGATCTTGTAGGAGGTTGGTGTGTGTTGGTGTCCCTTGTTAATTTGACATTGTATTTTGGAAATGTACCTGCCTACTAACAAACAAACTGTCCTTTTTAAAGTAAAACACATAGGCAAGTATTTCAGAAAAAAAGAAAAATCTATTTATTCTGGGTCATAACAAAATAAAGAGGAAGGCAACGCTGGAGAAACTGCTGAAATTTGTACCCCAGGCAGACATCAATATTTTTTACAGTCAAAATTGGTGGCTTGAGAAGTCCTTATAATAGTGAGCCCAATCCAGTCCAGGACTCCAAGAGATCGGGAACAGAAGCAGATGACATATCTGTCCCGAGGCTGTGGTCATACAACAGCCTGCATCTTTCGTCAGACCAGACTGAACGCAGGCCATCACACTCTGGTCTTCCTTACACATTTCCTTACAGGCTTCCTTTCAGGCTGTGGCTCTGGTGCTGTAGTTGTGGCAGGAGATGGAGGAGGAGGAGGTGGAGGTGGAGGTGGAGGTGGAGGAGGAGGAGGATCATGGTTGAACTCACAAACGTGGCTTTGGTTTGTGGGTTCGCCCCTCAACCCCTTATTTAGGGATGGTAAGATCATATACTCACATAAGAGGCGTTGGTCCTCCTCCATTTCCTGTATTTTGCAGGCTGCCATGTAGGCATATTCCTCTTGATTATTGGGGGGGGTTCTGAGGGCCGCAGTAGCCTTCAGAAAGAGGCCAATTGCAGCTTCCTCCAGGTTACTCCTCTTCCTGGGACTATTTGTTGTAATGCGGAGGGGAGGGACCTGGGATTCGGGCAGGCTACAAGCCCCGGCCAATTCCTGGCTGCCACTTTCCACTGACTGGCTGAGACATGCCTGTGTATGAAAAAGTGACAGAGTTTTATTTTTTTGTTCATCAATCACACACAATTTTCAGCTCATGACTGTTGCAAATTGAATGTTAATAAAATAGAAACGACTATCATTCTGACCCCAGCATATTACATTCTTGTCCCAATTATTCTTGTCTACTACTTTCTATTGATATGTAAAACACTTTGTGAAATCCTAAATTAGTGATCAAAACTAACATCTGGTTAACATCATTAATTTGACAACCAGAAATATTTTTAAAAATGCTATACCTGACTCAAGCTGGGCTCCTCCACATGTTCCTGCCTGGAATTCCCTATCATTGAAGGGATCCATTTTCTCTGCAAGACACAACACAAGACAAACCCTAATGTCAGGAGAAACTCCTAATCTTGTCCCAATATAAGCCTCAATCTATAAGCAGTATAGGCCACTAATGAACCAAGTTAAAAATGTACCTTCGTTATAACGATCGTCGCTTCCGCTACTCCTCCCTCCGCTCACAGATCGTACGTGTGTTACGCTTTATATACACTGCGCATGTGTGAAACTCTGCCTGCTCCTGATGTTCTTTCTAGTATATTCCCAGCCCCTTCTCTTTCGGTGCAGTGGGAGAGCACATGGCAGAGAAAGAGCAGGTGCATGCAAGGAGAGCAGCAATGAAGAAAGCCCGAAGCCACGAATGTCCCCATCCCAGAGGAGATTTCAGGCCTCAAATATGTCCTTTGTAGAGATGGTGGACATCTTGAAGAGGGCCGACTATGATGGGAAGCATGGCCCTTACCCAAACCCAAATGTGATCAAGGCCAAGATCATGACTAAAGTTGTGAAGAGTCTGCACAGGAATTTTGGGGTACGGCGATCCAAGGAGCAACTGAGGAAATGCTGGTCAGACCTGAAATTGAGGGAGCAGGATCAGTACAGAAGAATCAAGAGAGTTCTGCAAAAAAGTAAGTAGTTGTCGTGTGTTCCTATTAATCTTACTTGCATGCTGCTCCATGTGCTTTTCTCTACTGTAGTCCATTTTAAAATGGCAACTTTCAAGTTCATGGGCACAGTAAATCGGTCATAGGAAACATTATTCGTTTCACTTATAAGATGTTTTTGCAGATACAGGTTAACTACATTTGTTCAGGCCTATTTGTATTAAAAGAAGTTTGTTGTCTAGATGGGTTTGTAACTATTTATAAATTGAAAATTGATTCAGTGTAAGGAGAGGACACTCAGCAGCTGTTTACACATCTGGACGCAGGAGCACTAGTGTGGGGCACCAGAACAAACTTTTTAGGGTGTCCCACAGAGGTGCTCCAGTGGATACTAGGGGTGTCTCCACATGCTGAGGTCTGCCCTCCTCATCACATGGTGGAGAAACTGTACAAGCAAACAGCATGGCCACTTGTGGGAGGTTTAACAAAGTTACATAGTTACATAGTTTCATCGTAGGGGAGGTTTAAAAAAGACACAAGTCCATCAAGTCCAACCTATGAGTTTGATTATAAGTTAGTATTACATTGTATATCCCTGTATGTTGCGGTCATTCAGGTGCTTATCTAATAGTAGACATGTGCACAACAAAAAAAAATTGTTTTGGTTTCGTTTTTTTCGTTTCCGTTGATTCGTAACGATTCGTACATTCGTAAGTCGTCAGTGTTCGTATTCGTAACGATTCGTACATTCGTAAGTCGTCAGTGTTCGTATTCGTAACGATTCGTACATTCGTAAGTCGTCGGTGTTCGTATTCGTAACGATTCGTACATTCGTAAGAGTTATTTTTTCGTTGATTAGTTTTTCCGTTAGTTTAATTTTCGTTCATTCGTTTATTCGAAATCTGACGCATTCGTAGTTATTCGTAACATTCGTAGATTTGTAATCGGAGCATAATTCATAATTTTATGTAATGTGTATGCTATTATTACATTTTAAGAGACACGGAAAATTACTAATCGAAAAAAAAAGTTACGAATGCATGAATTTTTTCGTGCAATCCATTCGAAGGACGTGAAGCAACGCCATTGTAAGGCCCCATGCACACGAGACGCAGATGCAAACTCTGCTGAACGCATGTTTTAAAAAGCAGAAACCTGCGTTTAAAAACACGCGTTTTGCTGTGTTTTCAAGTTGCGTTTAGATGCGTTTAGACGCGTTTGCGTCTATAAGCATTTGTAAAGATAACATCATATAGACCCTCCCCAAGCTCAGAAAGCATGTATTATTAACTATTTCTGCCACTGTGTGAGTAGCAGCAGCAGCAGAGAGAGCAGTTGTACACTTGCATTTGCCTCTCTTTCTGTGTTTTTTTTTGGAAATGGATCCCGTATTGAATATATGTCAGGAAATGCTCCTGATGTTGCTCTTGATGAGGCAGCAACGTAGTCGCAAATTTGCATGAGAGGTCCAGAATCAGAGCTTGGCGATATTGGACCCATCCATTGATGGCACAGCGAATGTCCGTTGGATATTTCACAAACATGTATGCATTTCACAAACATGTATACATCAGTGAGTATATATGCTCTATGAACTAATCTAAACTAATTACGACATTTTAAACACATTTTTCTAGTATTTTTTATGGTTTACCATCATATTTCTGAGTTTTCTGGTCCAAAAAATTGGGTTCCTTTAAAAAGGCTTATAAACGCAAACGTGGCTAAACGCAGGTGCCTGCGTTTAGCTGCGTTTTGCGTCTGAAACGTGGAAAAGCAAAGTGTCTGAACGCATTTTTTTTGCTTCTGGAAAAACGAGGTTAAACGCAACAGCATAAAAACGGGAAAAAACGAGACTGGACACATGGATAACATTGCATGCGTTCAGGTGCAGTTGAAAAAAGTGTCCAACTGCCTCTGAACGCGCGTTTTTAACAGCGTCTCGTGTGCATGGGGCCTAAGAGACACGGAAAATTACGAATCGAAAAAAAAAAAAAGTTACGAATGTACGAATTTTTTCGTTCAATCTATTCGAAGCACGTTAAGCAGCACCTTTGTAAGGGACACAAAAAAATACCAATTCAACAAAAAAAAAAGTTACGGATGTACGAATTTTTTCGTTCATTTTGATTTTCGTTTTTCGGATTTTCTTCATTCGTACATTCATTGTTTCTAGTTTTTTTTTTTCGGATTTTCGTTATTTTTGGATTCGTTCGATTCGACCGATACGTTATTCGTTAAGATTTTTAGCGAATCGTTCGTTCATTTGTACAAAAACGAACGAACGAGAATAACGAAAAAAAACTAAAAACGAAAAAAAAAAAAAACTAATTGCACATGTCTATCTAATAGACTAGAATAGCTCCTGGCCACTCTTACAGTAAAGAACCCTCTATGTAGTTTATGGTTAAACCTCTTTTCTTCTAATTTTAATGAGTGGCCACGAATCTTGTTAAACTCCCTTCTGAAATTTTTTTTATCCCTATTGTGGGGTCACCAGTACGGTATTTCTAAATTGAAATCCTATCCCCTCTCAAGCGTCACTTGTCCAGAGAGAACAAGTTCAATGCTCGCAACCTTTCCTCATAACTAATATCCTCCAGACCCTTTATTAGCTTTGTTGCCCTTCTTTGTACTCGCTCCATTTCCAGTACATCCTTCCTGAGGACTGGTGCCCAGAACTGGGCATCATACTCTAGGTGTCGGCCGGACCAGAGTCTTGTAGAGTGGGAGAATTATCATTTTATCCCTGGAGTTATGAAAAAGATATTTCCTGACACAAAGCATGACAGCATACACAAATGGGATAGGCTCCGCCTCTCACCCAATCAGGACTGGTTATACTATATTTAAATAAGTAGCCTCCCACTAGGCAGAATTCTACTTTTTTCCTCAAATGCTCAACTGGTTATAACTGTGAATCAATGAAGATGTTTATTTTTTCTCTCACCTGCCGGATTCATCTGGCCAGCTGTACAGGTTCAGCCTTTTTCCTGTGACGAAGTCCCTCTGGTTGTAAAACTTCCATACGAGGGAGACCTCCCCCCCCCCCC
Source organism: Lithobates sylvaticus (assembly GCA_028564925.1). NCBI lineage: Eukaryota > Metazoa > Chordata > Amphibia > Anura > Ranidae > Lithobates > Lithobates sylvaticus. Next base: position 261,149,451 of record CM053027.1, on the reverse strand, counting down.
CGGTCCAGATACTGGGGGTCTGGGATACTGGTCTCTGGATGCAGGTAAAAAAGTTCTGTCTTGTGGTTAGTTGGGACTGATCCAGTCTCTCCTCCGTGGTGAGTTGTGGCCACACACACACACATTTTGTTAGTTTGGCTTTGGCTATGTTGGTTTCCCTTGCAAAGATGCTGGAAGTTTTTTTTTTTATGGTCAGGGCTGCCCCCTTCCAAGATGTCTCCTTGTCTGTTTCCTGTGGCTGGATGGGGCTTTCAGTCGGCAGAGAGCAGCGAGATGATATTGGGGTAACTTCTGGCCCACTGTAGCAGTGGCTGGGAGCTCCAGGCGGCTGCCTGGGAATGGATTGGTGTCCACCTGTCAGGTATGGAGCCTCTCCCATCCCCCCCTTTAGAGCCAGTCAGGGGAGGGTGTTGTACAGAGCAGGTAATCTTTCCATGGGCTGTCATGGTGTCTGAATCATTATGTTGTTAATATACAAGCTGCCAAAGTAGGTTAAACTGCTATGTATGGTTCTGTCTGTTTCATTTGCCTCAAAGGCTTTGTTTGTCTGTAGGACTACTAATGCAGGAACTAATACAGGTGTTTGCTGCAAAGTTGAGTCTTTCCTATTAACTCAGCAATGCCTGGCTTTGCAGGTTTTGGATCACTGTTCCACTGTATCAATGCTCTAATGCTTGGATTTGCTGTTTTTAACCTTTACAGGGCAGTTGTCTAGTGTAGGTGATCCTGCCAGGTATATTAACCCTTCATTGCGCTGCTTATGATGACAAAATGATGCTTCAGTATGGATGCCACTGCTATGCATTGTGTCCCTGCTATGCATTGTAAGGTCTGCTTTTGGGTGCAATGTGTTTAATGATTGCTATGCATTAACCTATTTGTTATGTCTAAATGCAAGCGTAAAAAAAAAAAAAAAAAAAATGAGTGTTCTGCTTAGGTTACAGTGCTTTAAGTAATTGGTTTAGTACACTACTATTCTGTCAAAGGGTTTAACCCTCGCTCACAGCATATAGATCCATTTGCTGCTTCAATGTCTGCAAATGGGCGTGTGGATGGCCACTAGGGATGGGCCCGGTGCTCGAGTCGAACCCACGTTCAAATCGAGCACCGGGCGTTCGCTCGCTAGGCGAGCCCAGAACTATTTGGGCCGTTCGCATCACATTCGTGTGATGCGAGTGGCCCCGCAATGCATTGCTGCCGGCGCAGTGCATTGCTGGCTGATGATTGGCCAAGCATGCACTGTGACCCCCGCATGCTTGGCCAATCACAGCGCCGGAAACTAGGAGAGCAATAATTGGCTACAGGCAGGACGCCTGTAGCCAATTAAATCTCAGGGGCTTTAGTACATGCCCCACCATATAAAAGGCCGCCACGCCGTCGGCCCAGGTCACATGTGTTCCGGCTTTAGGGGAGAGCAGTCTGCTGATTGATTTGCTTGATTGCTATTTCTTTGCTATCCATTGCTACCTGAGTCATTCATCATTACTAATCATTCATTGCTGCTGATTGCTCAGTGAGTGTGATATTAGCTGCTGCTGGGGATTAGTCTGGTGTGTGCGTGCTGTTAGTACAGCATAGCAGTAACACCAATCGCAGTGCTGTTAGAACAGCATTGCACCCCAACTTCTGTCCCATCCCAGGCAGGGATTTATAGGAGCCATATTGTGTTTGTGGCAGCACACATAGGTCCTATATTTTCTTGTCAGTAGCACACATATAGTACCTATAGTGTCTTTGTGTCAGCAGCACCCATAGGACTTATAGTGTGTTTGTGGCAGCACACATAGGTCCTATATTTTCTTGTCAGCAGCACACATAGTACCTATAGTGTGTTAGTGTCAGCACCCATAGGACCTACAGTGTGTTGTGAGCACATAGGAGCTCTATTTTTTATACAATATACACTACCGACTACAATGGCTGGAAGACCGCCAAGGAGAGGCAGACCGTCCCGAGGCAAGAACACAGGGCAAGCAGGCTCTGTTTCTAGAGACAACAGTGCTGGTCGTGGACGTGGTCGTGCATCGTCATCAGCACGTGGCCATGGGACACGCTTGTCTTTGTTTTCGGCAGCTGGACATGTTGAGCCGCATCATGCCGAAGGCTTGGTAGAATGGATGACCAAGCCCTCCTCATCCTCCTTATCCTCTCTCACCCAGGCTCAGGGTACTGGCAGAGCAGCTGCCAACGCGTACTCAATTGCATCATCAGCCACCCCTTCTCTAGACCCACCATGTCCTCCTGAGGAGTCCCCCGAACTGTTTGAGCACAGTGTTGGGTACATGCTCCAGGAGGATGCCCAACGATTCGAAGGCTCGGATGATGATACCCAGCTTGAGGAAGTCAGTAGTGTGCGCGCAGAGAGAGGGGATGCTGAAGGACAGCAATCTGGCAGTAATGTTCCACCAGCTGCAGCTTACTGCCAGGTTTGCTCTAGTGGTGAAGATGGAGGGGATGATGAGGTCACTGACTCTACCTGGGTGCCTGAAGGGAGAGAGGAGGAGGAGGATGCAGCGGCACATGTCCAACGAGGCAGGATGCCCCCTGGAGGGCAGCTAGAGGCCAGCACACCAACTGTATCACACCGCAGAGCTCCGCCTGTGCAGGGCGCTGCCTCTGCACGTTATCACAAAAGTTCTTTGGTGTGGGCCTTTTTTGAGACGAGTGCATCAGATCGCACCACTGCTATTTGCAATATTTGTCTCAAGCGTATCTCGCGTGGCCAAAACATCAGCCGCTTGGGCACCACAAGCATGAGCAGACATATGTCGACCTGCCATGCAGCTCGTTGGCAAGCACACATAAAAGACCCACACCAAAGAACAAAGCGGACCTCTCCTTGCTCCTCATCGGCTGGGATCTCCATCTTCACTATATCTTCAGTCCTCTCTGAAAGCTGCTCTGAGAGGACTGAAGGTGTAGAATTAGGTGTGTCACAACCAAGTACTTGCAGTACACCGACGTCCGATTGTAGCAGGCAAATTTCCCTGCCCCAGCTGCTGGACCGTCGAAAGAAGTATACTCCCAGCCATCCACATGCCCAGCGGTTGAATGCTAGCTTGGCTAAATTGCTAGCACTTCAACTGCTGCCTTTTCAGTTGGTAGACTCAGCTCCCTTCTGTGAGTTTGTTCAATGTGCGGTTCCTCAGTGGCAGGTTCCCAAACGCCACTTTTTCTCACGGAAGGCGATTCCGTGTCTCGACCGGCATGTGGAAGGCAATGTCCTTACCTCGCTAGACAGGACGGTGAGCGGTAAGGTGCATATTACCGCTGACTCATGGTCCAGCAGGCATGGACAGGGACGTTATCTGTCTTTCACGGCCCATTGGGTCACTCTATTGGCAGCTGGGAGGGATGCAGGACAAGGTGCAGTAGTGTTGGAGGTTGTTCCGCCACCACGCCTCCAAAATGCTACTACTGGTTGTGACACACCTCTCTCCTCCACCCCCTCCTCTTCTTCCTCCATGGCCTCTTCGAGTGCTCTGTCCTTGGAACCAGCGGTGCTCCGTAGGCGTACAAGGGGCTACGCGAGTACGCAGGCAAAAAGATGCCATGCCGTGCTTGCGCTGGTGTGTTTGGGGGACAGGAGCCACACTGGGCCAGAGGTTCTGGCAGCTCTGCAGGGGCAGGCCGAGAGGTGGTTGACGCCACGCCAGCTTAAGCCAGGAATGGTGGTTTCTGACAATGGCACCAACCTCCTTTCCGCCCTGCGACAGGGGCAGCTCACCCATGTGCCCTGTATGGCTCACGTCCTCAACCTGGTGGTGCAGCGGTTCTTGGGCAGGTACCCAGGCTTGCAGGATGTCCTGAGGCAGGCCAGGAAAGTCTGTGTGCATTTCCGCCGATCTTATAATGCCAGTGCTCGGCTGACTGAGCTGCAAAAGGAGCTGAACCTGCCCAAGAACCGCCTAATATGTGACATGCCCACCAGGTGGAACTCATCGTTGGCCATGCTGCAGCGACTGCACACGCAGCAGAGGGCCATCAATGAGTACCTTTGCGACTACGGCACCAGGACAGGGTCAGGGGAGCTTGGCTTTTTTTCCCCACGCCAGTGGAGCATGATCAGGGATGCATGCACTGTCCTCTCACCATTTGAGGAGGCCACGAAGATGGTGAGCAGTGACAGTGCATGCATCAGTGACACTGTACCTCTTGTCCACCTGTTGGAGCATACGCTGCGTGGGATAATGGACAGGGCACTTGAGGCAGAACAGAGGCAGGAAGAGGAGGACTTCCTTGCCTCTCAAGGCCCCCTTTATCCAGACAGGGGGGATGAGGAGGAGGAGGAGGGAGGAGGAGGAGGGAGGAGGAGTCTTTTAGGGATGATGTACAGTCCCAACAAACCAGTGGACTTGTACGTGGCTGGGAGGAGGTGGCTGGCGATCATGTCGTCCTCAGTGACCCAGAAGACTCCGGACCGAATGCCTCAGCTAACCTACGTTGCATGGCCTCCCTGATCCTGCAAAGCCTGGAAGGATCCTTGTGTTCTTCGGATCAAGGAGAGGGACCATTACTGGCTGGCCACTCTCCTTGATCCACGGTACAAGGGTAAGGTTGCGGACCTTATCTTGCCGTCGCAGAGGATGGGACATCTCAGGGAGGCCTTGCAGAAAGGTCTGTGCAACGCGTTCCCAGTAACTGGGAGGTTACAAACTCCTGGTCCTGGACGACGAGTTGCTGAGGCTTCGGTCAGTAGCAGAAGGAGCGGTGGGGAAGGTGGACGTCTGACCGATGCGTTCAGACAATTTTTTAGTCCGCAGCCCCAAGGTATGATCGGTTCCAGCAACCATCGCCAGCGTCTGATATACATGGTGCAGGAATACCTTGGGGCAAGGTCAGACTTGGACACCTTTCCCACCGAAAATCCTCTGGCTTACTGGGTCCTGAGGATGGATCACTGGCCAGAGCTTGCACAGTATGCAATTGAGCTACTGGCCTGTCCTGCATCCAGCATTCTTTCCGAACGCACATTCAGTGCTGCTGGAGGATTTGTCACTGATCACAGGGTGCGCCTGTCCACCGACTCGGTTGATCGACTGACCTTCATAAAAATGAATCAGTCTTGGATCACCACCAGCTACCAGGCACCTGAAGCGGATATAACTGAATAATTTATAATGTCACATCCCTTCAAGACTGCCTATGCTGATGCTGAGTGACTGTCCTGTTATGTTCACTGACTATCCTCTTCCTCCTCAATGATCCATGCCACCACACCAGTGCCTAAGGCACAATTTTTCAGCCCCTGTATAACAGGGGCGTGTAATTACAATTTTTTTAAAAAAATGCTTCAACAGGTGTGACTGCTGTGCTCCAAGTACAGTATCTGTGAGGGGTTGCAGTGTTGTGGCACCAGCACCAATGCCTAAGGCACAATTTTTCAGCCCCTGTATAACAGGGGCGTGTAATTACAATTTTTTTTAAAAATGCTTCGCAACAGGTGTGACTGCTGTGCTCCAAGTACAGTATCTGTGAGGGGTTGCAGTGTTGTGGCACCAGCACCAATGCCTAAGGCACAATTTTTCAGCCCCTGTATAACAGGGGCGTGTAATTAAAAAATTTTTTAAAAATGCTTCGCAACAGGTGTGACTGCTGTGCTCCAAGTACAGTATCTGTGAGGGGTTGCAGTGTTGTGGCACCAGCACCAATGCCTAAGGCACAATTTTTCAGCCCCTGTTTAACAGGGGCGTGTAATTACAAATCTTGATCTAATAGTTCACAGCAGGGCCCATTCCTGCGCCCACCAAGAGTAACTGTGAGGGCTTACAGTCTTGTGGCAACACCGTCCACCACCACCACCAAAGGCCCAATTTTTCTGCCCTGTTCAATAGGTGCATGCAATTACAAATCTTGATCTAATAACTCACAGCAGGGCCCATTCCTGTGCCCACCAAGAGTAACTGTGAGGGCTTACAGTGTTGTGGCTACACCAACATCTAATAGGGCAAATTTCTGCAGAGTATATACGGCAGGCCCCTATTTTCAAACATCCAACTTACAAACGACTCCTACTTGCAAACGGAAAGAGAAAATAGAAAGCGAGAGGAAATCTACCCCTAGGAAGGGAAATTCTCTCCTGTTAGATTTAATTTGGGAAAAAGGTATCTCCTCTCTACTGATGCTTTATCACCAATCCTTGTTTCAATTAAAACCCCACTTTTCCAAAAACATTTGTCATTGGGACGGAAAGTGAGGTGAAATGTTCTGAACAGATGTGCAAAGACAGCAAATGTTACAGGGGTGATAACCCCTCCCTATGTTCTCCAAAAAGCTTAAAAATAGATTTTTTTTGGGGATGGAGCTACACTTCATAATGTACCTGTTCAGATTCTACTTAAGAACAAACCTACAGTCCGTGTCTTGTTTGCACCACCTATATACTGCTGTTCAGAGTATATAGGGTTGTAGGTATAGGGTTTTATTTTGGGTGCGGGGTCCCCCTTAATATCCATACAAGACCCAAAGGGGCTGGGGGGGGGGGGGGTTGGTGATGGGGTAGCCATGCCATTTTTCTCAAGGATTTTCAGCCATATGGCGGCCAGGACAAGACATGACATTAAAGCCGCAAGTGGTTTTAAATGGCTTATTTTTTTCCTTTACAAATGTCCTTTTGTGCAGGGACAGTTCTAAACACGGGAAACACATGCCACTTCACAGGCATACTTTAGACACCCCCCAGGTACCATATTTAAAGGAATATTTCACTTTTTTTTTTTTTTCACTTTATGCATCATTAACCGCTTCAATACAGGGCTTTTAAACACCCTTCCTTACCAGAGCACTTTTTGCGATTCGGCACTGCGTCGCTTTAACTAACAATTGCGCAGTCGTGCGACATTACACCCAAACAAAATTGACGTCCTTTTTTTCCCACAAATAGAGCTTTCTTTTGGTGGTATTTGATCGCCCCTGCGGTTTTTATTTTTTGCGCTCTAAACAAAAGAAGAGCGACAATTTTGAAAAAAAACACAATATTTTTTACTTTTTGCTATAATAAATATCCCATTTTTAAAAAAAAAAAAACAATTTTTTTTTCCTCAGTTTAGGCCGATACGTATTCTTCTACATATTTTTGGTAAAAAAAATCGCAATAAGCGTATATTGATCGGTTTGCGCAAAAGTTATAGCGTCTACAAAATAGGGGATAGATTTATTGAATTTTTTTTTTTTTTTTTTACTAGTAATGGCGGCGATTTGCGATTTTTTTTTTTTTCGTGACTGCGACATTGCGGCGGACACTTCGGACACTTTTGACACATTTTTGGAACCATTCACATTTACACAGCGATCGTTGCTATAAAATTGCAATGATTACTGTGTAAATGTGACTGTCAGGGAAGGGGTTAACACTAGAGGGCGCTGGAGGGGTTAATGTGTGTCCCTAATAGGAGTGATTCTAACTGTAGGGGGAGGGGACTTAAAGGGAGGAGACCGATCATGTGATCCTCTGTACTGGGATCACATGATCGGTCTCCTCCCCGCTGACAGGACGTGGAGCTGTGTGTTTACACACACAGCTCCACGGTCCCGCCCGGTCCCGTTGTTTTAACGGGCAATCGCGGGTGCCCAGCGGACATCGCGGCCGCCGGGCACTCGCACCGGGTCCCGAGCGATGCCGGCGCGCGCGCGCCCCCCAGGCGGCCGGGAATCCGAGGACGTCATATGACGCCCACCCAGGATGGTAGATCCACCTTGTGGGCGTCATATGACTATACGCGGGTATTGAAGGGGTTAAAATGACTGCTCCCGAAAAAATGTTAGTTTTTAAAAGTTCTTTTTGCATTGATATATATCCCCTGTGGCAGGACCCGGGTCCCCAAACCTGTTTTATGACATTAACATGCATATTGGCCGTTTGTAATTAGCAATTTTGATTTCGAACGTTAGCGTCCATTATAACGAATAGGGTTCGAAAATTCGCGCAAACTTTCGGTCCGTTCGAAGGTTCTGGTGCGAACCGAACCCGGGGGTGTTCGGCTCATCCCTAATGGCCACTAATATTTTATTAAGGCTATGTCCTAGCCAGTACTTCCAGGTATTTTATTATGACCACAAACCTGCAGCACATATCTTGAGCCATAAGCTTACCCAGAGACCAGCCACGATCAATAAGGTGAGGGTCAGGTAGGTATGCTTTCATATACAAAAAGAGTGCGTGGGCAGTATGGATTGTAAAACTCTCCAGCCCTTAAATACCAGCACCACTCCCCAAAGGAAAAGTGGCAACTTGTTCTTCAGGCAGTGACAGGTTCTGTTTGTCTCTTAAACTGCTATACATTCAAAGTGCTGCCAGAAGGGGCAGGCTAAAAGAAATCATAATGAGGACCATTGAGTGAACCCAACGGCAGATGTGTTCACTCAAGTGAAAACTGACTGGGTGGATTTCTAGTCGCTAAGGCTCAGGTACTAAGCTAGTCAAACAGATGAGTCTGTTTAAAGGGTACCTCCTGCCTCAAAAAACAGCAGGCCAAAGAGCGCTCAACAGATTGGCAAGATGTGTCTTCATGCTAGCAGAGGATGCAAGATCCCCTCTGTAAAACTCAACTCTTACTGCAGAGGCAGTTGGCCAAGCCAAGTAATCTTCACCAGACCAGCCAGAAGTGCCAGTCTGCCAGCGGATGATGCGATAGCCTTTGCAGAGACACGGAAACAGCAATGGAAATGAAGATTTATACTACCATTAAGGAGTATGGTGTGGCGTGTGTTGGAGTTCACTTCAGTAGCCAAGGCTATTTGGTTCTCAGAAGACAAGTTGAGGGCAAACTTGGCCAGTAATACGCCTCTGTGGTGTTTGGTCCATGAGTGAAATTAGAGTGACCAGTGAGGCAGTGCAACCACTATGGAGGAAGCAGGCTGTTCCTCCTACTATTCTGTGGGGTTAGTCAAGCTTCTAGTCTAGTTAGTCTCTTCTAAGTCGACTGGAATATGATTTAAGATGGAATTAGGGACTTATCCCTTAGGCTAGTCACCTAGGCCCAGAGTAAAGAGTTGGTGACAGGGCCTGAGAAGAGCTAGAGAAAAGATTGGAAGATCCATAATTGTCTTTAATCGCCTAAGCTCAAGTCTGCACCTCTCGAAGAGCAGCAAAGTTCCTTTTCACTCAAATGTGCCCAGTAGGTGTTATATGGCAGAAGCTTGATGCAAATTTGGGCAGGAGACTCAGGATCAGTGGATCCTGTGCTGACCTTGTCTTTGTGTTTTGAGCTGTCTGCAACAAAACCTTGGGACAACAACGGAAGATTCCAGGTGTGCTGGCGAGTTCTACTTTGTGCAGTAAGGAAGTCAATAGAATTTCTTCCCACTCTTCCAACTCATCTAATTCCCACTAATCCCACTAAACAAATGGTTCTTTAGAGCAATAATGGCTTTAAGCAAATGTTACCAAATCTTGTCCAACAGGAATAATCTGTCCATTGTTGTCAGTCGGAAAGCAAATTCAGGCAAGATATGTAACAAAGGATCAAGATCCAAAACGTCATATGGAGTCATTGAGACCAATCACTCAAACGTTAAGATAAAACAGCTACAGTTTCTCTAGATCTAGCTGATGTGTACATGTGCACTTTGGTACACCCAGGCTTCTGAGAATTTCACTTCGGGCTCGTTCAGTAACCATTGACCTTTCCACATTTTCCAGAACATTGCTTACAGTAGTGGCCTTCTTGCAGAAGCAAGGGATTCAGGTTCCTTATGTGGACTAAAGATGCGTGTGGCTCAACATCCTCCAGGTCCTGACAAACCCTGACTCAGAGGGAAGGCCAATTAATCTCATTATAATGACATTTTAGACGTTCAGGAGAATACTGTAGAGTTGCCCACACAAAGGGTGACAGTATTAGGACTTATGTGGAGGCAAGTCCTAGCTCTATCCCATGGTCTCCAATGGTCAAGAAGATTGAGAACATCATAAACTGGTCTTCTAAGGTAATGAAAGATTTTGCTTCCTATTCCAGGGAAGATTACCTCACATATGAGACTAGTCCCATGGATGGTGGCTAAGGATAGTTAATCTTATCAACATTCAAATACTTCCAGACGTAACAATCATTAAAGTCTATTCACCTCAGTGACCTCCTAGCTCAAGTCAATGACATAGGGCAGTGGAGGACGAAGTGTCTAACAGCAGGGGTACAGTGATTCCCAAGTGGGGAAGTCGTTTGGGCAACACAGCCTAGGAGGCCTCAGGTATGCTCTAAACAGACGGCTATAGGTAATCTCCTATCGTCATGGCAAGAGGCATCTCCTATTCAGGTTTGCCAATGGTAAAACCTGTCTCATCTCATCGCTCTGTGTTCTGGTGTCTCAGAACTTCCTGTCAGATGCGGTAAAATACGAAGCCTTGGATGTCAAGGGTGGGTCCCTGGACCAGGCTTTCTCAACCTTTTTTTTTTTTTTTTTTTTAAATTGTTTATTTATAAATTTTCCAAGTCATACAAAGAAAACACATGTAAAACAGTAACATTTAGAAGTAATGCAGGTAAATACTGAGTTAGGGATATAATATAATATAATCAGTACACACAAAGGAATAGTGATGTGGATAGACTGTGAACTTGAGTGGGAGAGATGGTCAAGCTCAAGTAAAAATTAAATAAGACATGAAGTAAGTGGAAACATCCTCCTACCCTATCTGTAAAGGGGTTATAGAGGTAATATAAACACCTTATTTGACCTCATAAAGAGATCTGTGCAATAAGAGAAAGAATAATAGTTAGCCTTCAAATTTACTGAAGTATGTAAGCGGTTGGATTCAATTAATTAATTAACTGGGTCCATATCCTTCAGAACCATATACAGAATCATCCCATGTTGACCATATTTCTGAAAATTTCTGCTCTGTACCCTCCACTACAGCCGTCAGGTGTTCCATTCAACGTATGTCAGCCACAGTGGTGATCAGTTGTGGGAGTGTTGGGGGTGAGGTGGACAACCATAACCTAGGAATGACCCGTTTAGCAGCCAGTAGAATATAAGACATCAGTCGGCGCATAGCCTTAGTAACATTAGGGAAAGGGAGGCCTATTAAATAGTGCATGGGCGTCAGAGGAACAGGGTTACCAACCAGTGTTTCCAACAATTTCTGGACTCGGAGCCAAAATTGGTGGACAGGGGGACATTCCCAAAAAATATGGTAGTGAGAACCTACAGCATTGTTACATCTCCAACATTGTTTTGAGATTGATCGATTACGGGCGTGTAAAATGTCTGGGGTCCTGTACCAATGCATCAGGACTTTGTATGCAGTTTCCTTATGAGTTACACATCGAGAAATTCTGGAAGTGTGCTCCCATATGCTCCCCCAATCCAACAAGGAGATGTCATGTTGCAAGATCTGAGACCATTTTCTCATGTAGTGATGGTTATTTACCGTCATGGGGACAGCCTCGTGCAGTATTTTGTAAATGGTAGAGATCATTTGGGGCTCATAAGGACCATTGGCGCATAGGGTCTCGAAGTCTGTTGGCTTCTCCAGAGTCAAAGAAGGGGATCTGGTGGAGAAATAATGTCTAATCTGTAAATACGAATGTAAGAGCTTTTGGGGAATCTGATGTTGTTTTTGCAAGTTAGGAAAAGTCAGTAGGTGTCGTGTCACTGGGTTGACAAAGTGACGTAGTTGGAAAAGTCCTGCCTGGGACCATTGCAGCATACAGTCATAAGATAGGCTATCTGGTATATCTGGGTTGAATAGGATATTTAAGAGTGGTGGGCATGGTGAGGATAGGGAATAGCGCTCGGAACATTTTTTCCAAATAGACAGTGTGAACAACATCGGGGCTAAACATATTTTTCGTAATTGGGGCATATGAAGGGGAGTAGAAGGCCAGAGCATATAGCAAGGATGCACTGGGGCTGTGACACTCATTTCAATTTCCGCCCACCTATTTGGGGCTTTCCGGGAGGTCCAGGAGGTAAGAACTCTCAGGTGTGAGGCATAATAGTATTTGATGAAGTCTGGGCCTCCTAATCCCCCCCCTACTTTTCCGGGCCAGGACCACCGTCCCTGCCATCCTGTGGGAGGCATTGTTCCAAATGAAACGGAGGCTTCTTCTTTGAAGGGATTTCAGCTGCGCTATTGGGACCGCCACCGGTAGCGTTTCAAACAAGTATAATAATTTAGGGAGGATGGACATTTTAAGGACATTAATTCGCCCCAGCAGGGACAGGGGAAGGGTGGTCCATTGGGTTAGTAAACGGTTAATTTCTGAGAAAAGGGGAGGAAAGTTGGCCCTATATAAAGTGTCATAAGAGGCAGTAAGTTGAACCCCTAAATATTTAAGTGATTGAGAACACCAATGGTATTTATACTTGCTTTGGAGGGAAGATGGGAGAGAAGGGGGGATGTTTATGGGTAATGCTTCAGTTTTAGTATCATTAATTTTAAAACCTGAGAGGTCACTAAAGGTAGATAATATGTTATGCAAGTGTGGCAGGGAGGTGTGTGGGTGGGTGAGAGTCAGAAGGACATCGTCCGCGAATAGGGATAGTTTATATTCCGTGTATCTAAGATATACGCCCTTAATATCCGGACATTCCCGTATAGCCGCAGCTAAGGGTTCCAGACTAAGAATAAAAAGCAGGGGTGACAAAGGGCACCCCTGTCTCGTACCATTGCTAAGGGAAAAGGGACGTGATAGGTGGGAGGAGAGTTGTACTTGTGATGTAGGTTTCGAATATAGGGCCCGAAGAGCATGAATAAAGGGGCCCGAGAATCCATAACGGTTTAGTATTGCAAACATAAATGGCCAACTAAGGCGATCAAATGCTTTTTGGGCGTCTAAACTGAGTATTAGAGCAGGTTTTTGTGAGAAGATCTATAAGGTCAATTGTGCGACGCGTATTGTCACCCGCATGTCTCGTGGGGACGAATCCTACCTGGTCTCTGTGAATTAGTGCTGGCAGTAATAGAGAGAGTCTATTCGCTAATATTTTGGTGAAAATTTTATAATCGGAATTTAATAGGGCGATGGGTCGATAATTGTCAGGAAGGGATGGGTCTTTGCCCGGTTTTGGGATAACGGTTACAAAAGCATGTAAAAAAGAGGAGTGCGGTGGTGTACCCTGGAGTAACGAGGAGAACAAGGTTAACATATGCGGGGCTAGGGTCGATAGATACGTCTTGTAATAGGAGTATGGAAGACCATCTGGTCCTGGGGCTTTATGTGAGGGAAGGTGTTTAATCACTTCGGTTAATTCTTCTGCGGAAATAGGTTGGTTTAAGGAGGAGCGTTGATCTAGTGTCAGTTTTGGGAGGTGTACAGAGGACAAGAAGGAGTCTAGTCTATCTTGTGAGAGCTGGGCCTGTGGACCCATGCTTAAGCAGTTGTAAAGTTTATTATAGTATTCTCTAAATACTCCGGACATGGTCTGAGGACAATGTGTAGGTGTGCCGTCTGATTGTACTACATGGTCAGGGATGCATAAAAAGGGGCGAGGTTTAAGTCTGTGAACGAGCATCCTGTGTGGTTTGTCAGCGTACTCATAGAACTTTTGCCTAGACCATAGCATTGACTTTGAAATTTTATTCGTATCTATAGACCTAATACGATTGCGTATAGCAATCACTGTGCGCAAGCGATCCACCGTAGGGAAGCGGAGTAACCGTGTCTCCGCCGTCCGTAGCTGGGTCACAAGCTCTGACCTTAGCCTAATAGAGTCGCGTTTCAAACGTGAGCCGGCTGAGATGCACTCACCCCTGAAAACTGCCTTATGGGCTTCCCACACAGTAGATGTATCAGAGACTGAGCCTACATTTAAATGAAAGTACTCCTCCAATGTCTTAAGTAATCTGTCCTTAGTTTCGGCATGTCGCAAGAGGGACTCGTTGAGCCTCCAGTGGCAGGTTTTAGGTGATGCCGCTTGGAGCGCTAAGCTCAGAGTAATGGGGGCATGATCAGACCACGTAATAGGATCTATTTCCGAAGAGATTATGTTGGGTAGCAAGGGGGCTGATACTAGAAAGTGGTCTAATCGAGAGTAAAGTTTATGTGGAGGGGAGAAAAAGGTATATTGGCGATGGGTGGGATGTTTCACTCTCCACGCATCAAAAAGATTGTGGGAGCGAATTAACTTGCGAAAGGAGGTAGACAATTTAAGAATTTGGAGAGATGGAGTTTGTTGAGATAGAGCAAATCTGTCCTTGCTAGGGGACATACACACATTGAAATCCCCACCTATGACCGTGAAAGGCTGGGAGAAAGAACGCAGTTTGTCAAGGACTCCTGTGAGGAAACCAATCTGTCCCGTATTAGGTGCATAAACGTTAGCTAAAGTGAAGGAGGTATTTAGGTGGGTACAGCTCAGGAGCACAAACCGACCCGAGGGTCCAAAGTCGAGGCAAGGATCCGTATAGGGCAGGAACGTTTAATCAATATTGCCACTCCTGCCTTCCCAGACGGGTCTGAGGCCATAAAAACTGTAGGGAATAGTTTGGAGGCAAATTTAAAGGAACCCCCTGGACGGAAATGTGTCTCCTGAACCATCACCACATCTGCTCCAGAGGATTTGAATTCCTTCAAGGCCAGCCAGCGTTTTTTCAAAGAATTTAAGCCCTTTACATTACAAGAAAATATCTTTAAAGCCATAGTACAATCCTAAGTTGATAAGCAGATAATAATTTAACATAACTCACGGGTAAGACATTTTCCAACCCAAGGAGGCTTGGGAGAGAAATATACACATCAGCATATCTAAGCATCATGACATGGTTTATAACCTGCAGCAAAATAAAGGAACCAAAACAGGTCAAAAAAGGACCTGGTAAAAACTTGTGTGGTTTAGCATGAGCTAAACTCAAAATAAAAATGTGAAAAACAAAAAAAACAGAAAAAAGAAAACAAGTGTTTTGAAAGCCTGAGGGAAAAAAAACCCTCAGGGAACCAAGGCAGATCACCTTGGACATATAAAGGAACATGACGGTCAGCTAAAGTGACATATTGTGGTCCGCTCCTATGTGGTTTAACTGGCCTCCGACATTTAATAGTTAACGGTGTTCAGAACAATCAAAACAATCCGAATATCATTTCACTGACTGGGACTACAATGGGAGCTATAAGGAGAACAGGAGCCTACCAGAGTGGATATGAAAAAATGGGGGGGAGACTCCCTGAGTGCTTCAAAAAAAGAAGCAGAAAAAACAAAAACAAAGGAACTTAGGGGAGGAGTGCTCCCCACAGATACCTGTAGAAATCAGCCGAGATCCTGGGTATCTGGAAATCAAAAAACAAGGAGATGCAAATCAGGGGGGTCTTGAGACTTCAGGTGGGCAGTCTAGGCAGGTTGGAGCGTTGCGGTGTAGAGAAAGCCTTCTGTTGTCTCCGACGTACTGGGGTCCAGATTGCTGAAGGGCCCTGGAGGGGCTTGGGAGCCAAAGCAGGTGGAGGAAGCTGGAGATCTTCTTCTGGTACAGGTGGTAAACCCAAGTTGCGAGTGAAGGCTTCGCATTCATGTAATTCTCTGATGGAGTATTGTGTGCCATCTTTGGACGCTGAGAGCCGAAATGGGAAACCCCATCTGTAGGGGACTTGATGGAGTTGGAGGTGAGCTGTGATTGGGCGTAAATTGCGTCTTTTTGCCAGGGTGATGGGGGAGAGGTCGCTAAAGATCTGTATCTTGGAGCCCTTGAAGTCAATGCGGTTTTTGTTGCGTGTAGCTGCTGTTAGAGCTTCCTTACTATCATAATAGTGGAAACGGACTATTATGTCCCTCGGGTTGGATCCAGGGGGGGTTTCGGGGCCAGAGATCTATGGGCCCTATCTAAGCGCCAATCAATATCAGGTATGTGTGGGGCCAGTGTGACAAACAGATCTAGTAGATATGCCCGTAGCTCTTTATCGTTGACCTTTTCAGGGACTCCACGGATCCTCACGTTTGAACGACGTTCTCTATTCTCCAAATCTTCTTGTTGAAGTTGTATTTGGGAAACTGTGTGTTTGAGAAATGCGTTTTCTTCCTCCAGTGCATGTATATATTGTACAGTCTCATCAAGTTTAGTTTCCAGAGTGGCAGTGCGTTCTCCAAGCTGGTCTATCTCCCCCCTGAGCTCCTGGGCAAGCTTCCCAACCTCTTTAGATATGTTGCGTGTTAAATCCTGTAAAAGTGTCTGTAGTTTCAGGTCCAAAACTGTTACCGTGATTGCTTCGACAGGATTTGTCTGCTGGGATGCGTTACCGGAGTTAAATATAGCTGGTGCGGAGGCTAGGAGGTCAGCGGCATCTGTCGGTTCCGTAGGCGTACTCGGGGCCGGAGAATGTGGTTTATATAGGAATCGCTCCATGGTTCGTGCAGGTTGGGAGGTAGGTGGCGGAGGAAAGCCTTGATATATGTGTTTCTGAAATCCTATTTTACCCATGTAGTGCCCAGAGGCGTCCAGAGGTGGCTGGTGATGATCCTGTGGCTGTAAGAGCTTTTGAAGCGGTGCAGGATCCCTTGGGAGAGGAGCGGGGACCTGATCGAGTCTAAGACATGTCTGTCATCTTTGCTAACCGTTCATGTACTCCCCTATTTAGCGCTTTTAGGGTGCATTTTGATAAGCTAGAGTCTTGGAAGGGTATGC
Source organism: Lithobates sylvaticus (assembly GCA_028564925.1). NCBI lineage: Eukaryota > Metazoa > Chordata > Amphibia > Anura > Ranidae > Lithobates > Lithobates sylvaticus. The sequence goes on along the minus strand of CM053027.1, from coordinate 261,132,896 downwards.
CTCTTTAAGATCCTGTTGAAGTTGGAGCCGGGACAGGGGATGTCCGTGGGCTGGTAGGTTGGCGTATAAGGCTTTGTAGGCCTCAAGCTGGCGGCAGGCCTGGGATTTTTGGAGCAGGCCAGGTGACGTCTCGGTCGGCCAACCGGGCTGTTCAGTAAAAGTGACGATGGGGTCAGGGGATAGCCGGGGGCCACCAGGACAGGTTTGGTGGCTTTCCCACTGATTGTGTAGCCTGGGTGGCAGCGGATTGCGGTCAGGTATGTTCAGACTGGGTGTAGTAGTATGGCCGGTTTAGCTGTATGTGCTTCCAACAATAGTGGGACTATATTTAAGTCACCCAATGCCCTGCTCTATCTGGTTGGGGTGTTCTGGTGGTGAGATGGGGCCTGGATGGAGCTTTGAAGAGGTGGGGAGGCCTAGAGCTTCTGGTGAGGTGTACCAAGATGGCCGCCGTACCTCTGCTAGGCCGGGGGGGGGTGCACCTGGATGGTTATCTGCAGCACCGCTGGATCCCCAGGCAGCTGATGTTCTTACAGGACGCTCCCCCAGCTCTGAAAGGAGGTAGCTGAGCGGAGAAGAGCTGTGAGGGGGAGATAGTGCTGACCGCGGGTGGAGCAAGATGGCCGCCGTTCCACCAAGCATAGGCCGGAGCCGCGGCCTCGATTTGCGGGAGCGAGGAGGGACACCTCGCCGACGGCCTCCGATGGGTTCCAGCAACCGGGGGGGGGGGGGGGGGCTGTGTGGCACGGCAACGGTCCGCCAATGAGGAGGGGAACAGGCTGGGAGAGTCTGGAGCCTTTACACAAGCGTCGGGTGTAGCAAGATGGCCGCTTCCAAGAAGTAGGCCGGAGCCGTGGACTATAGTGAATCCCACTACGTTGGCCCTGTGTCTCCCCTGTCTAGATGGCCAAGGGGGGCAATCCTGCTGACATCAGGGGCAGATGCTTCCAAGGGGGGCTTCTATAGTGGGTCTGAGGGCCGGTGGCCGGTACTCACTGCGTCCCTGGAGATGTTAGAGCCTGGGCCTGCAGAGCTGAGAGGTGGCGCCGAGATGTTGACGAGCGGAGCCTGACGGAGGCGGCCTCCAGTGTCTGGTCAGGCTCTTATACACCCTTCGATGCTGCGGATGACGGCCAGCCAAGGTATGGTGATGTGGTGTGTCCGGGATGGGTGCAGCAGAGAGCAGGGTCGTCGGGCCTGTAGGCCGCAAGATGGCGCCGGGCGCCTCGTGTGTGGAGCTTGCTATAGGGCAGAGTGCGGTCTCGGGCTGCTGTAGATCCCCAAATAATGAGTCCACGGGGTAGGGCAAGAAGTCCTGCAGATCCCCCGGGGTGTATGACGCCCGATTGGGGCACTTTAAGCTGGTCTTTCTCAACCTTTTTAACCCTAGAGGAACCCCAAACAAAAATTTCAAGTGTCAAGGAACCCTTACTAAAACTAATTCATCAGGAGTCAATAGAACAATGCCCCTTTATACTGGTGGTCAATGGGAAGAATGTTCCCCTTAAAATGGTGCTCAGAATGCCACCCTTAAAGACAGCTAAAAATATATTTTGTGTCATGCTGCTGGCTTTGCTAAGTGATGTTGAACCTTGAACTCTGTAGGCACCATCAAAAAGGTAGTTCATCAGCCACAGCTCAAGGAACCCCTAGCAACCTCTGGAGGAACCCCAGGGGTCCACGGAACCCGGGTTGAGAATGGCTGCCCTAGACCAACAAGAGGTTCAAAGAATCTCAACCTGGCAGTAAACTCAATGGTCAGGAATGGAAGTAATTTCTGCAAGAGGAGCTTCCCAGAAGTGGAAGTGGTGGATCTACTAACATCCAGCTGGGTCAGCAGGTTAGCCTGTATAGCCACCAGACTCGTGATCTCTAAGCTCCTCATCAGGATCATAGTGCATGGTTGGGCAGGTTGAAAAGGACACAAGTCCGTCTAGTTCAACCAGGATCCATAGTCATACAGCTGGGATAAGGGCAATGATCTGGTGGCCTTACAGGCCATGGTGTCCTCAAAGTATAGCCTTTGGCCCAAGTTCCTCCTATTTTATTCTTCCTGAGATCTCAGACCTTACACAGCAGAGCCTAGTGTATCCAAATTCAGCCACGTTACATCTAGCAACTGGGAGACCATGTTAGAAAGGCTCATTGCGGGATCCCACCTTCATTATTTGAAACCTTGTGGAAGCCGGGGGAACCTGTGGCAAACTCAAGGTATACTAGAACACAGAAAATCTTGCAGAATTTAAGAATGAATCCTCTGCTCCCAACTGCAACTAGGTTCACTCTTCTGAACAAGACTGATATGTTGATTCAAACGCTTCAGCATGGCCCTCCCTTTATAGGTTTTGTGGGCATGCTACATCCCATTCGTGTATGCTGTCATGCTTTGTGTCAGGAAAACTGAAAAGGTTATACTTACCTGACGGTAATTTTTCTTTCCTGATGCAAAGCATGACAGCATACAGGTCCCTCCCTTGTGCGTTTCGCATTTGAGTATAGTTACGAGAATGCCACCTAGTGGGAGGCTACTTATTTAAATATAGTATAACCAGTCCTGATTGGGCGAGAGGTGGAGCCTATCCCATTAGTGTATGCTGTCATGCTTTGCCTCAGGAAAGGAAAATTACCGTCAGGTAAGTATAACCTTTTTTCCGTTTTGCCGCAGTTAGCTGTACTGATTGAGGACCACATCCCTGGTACATGGAGTAAAAACAGGTTCCTCAAATTGGGACTTTAAACAGACCACACACAGTATTTTAGTAAAAATGTACACATTTATTGAACATTGATAACAATCAACGACATCAGAGTGGAAATAAAAGCAACAAACACATATATTGGGAGCAGAACTAGAAACAGCTGAAAAGAAAGCCCAAAACCTGTCAGACAGAACTTCCAACGCCTTTCGAAAAAAAAAATGCAGATCTTCTTCAGGGACAAAGGGCTTATGAGTTCCAAATCCTGTAGCTTATATTCCAAGTGTTAAAGCTCCACCCATACAGTGAGAGATCATAACTCAATCATGAAAAGAGAGATATGTCCGTCAGAGACGCGCATTGGCATCAGACGAGAAAGATAACATCAGCCAGTGATCCACATAGGACAAAGTAGTCCCACTTCAAAGATTGTAGTATATCTATCAGGAGTATCCCTTATTCCCAATACCTACATTTAAGAAGAAACTGTTCCACGGAAGCCACCTTCAGAATAGAAGCCAACCTATTAAGAGAACGTCTATTAGTCAGGGGCTATAGCAAAACGATCCTGAAAAAGGCCTTCAAAAAGGCAATGGACAAAGAAAGAGTTGATCTACTCTTTGGGGAGCGATGTAAGAAAAACCAACAAAATGTGACACGAGTCATTACTACCTATTCAAACAATCATGAGGACATACGAAAGGTCATAGGCAAACATTGGCATTTACTAACGGGAGACAGAATAGTAAACAAGTATGTTGGAGAGACCCCCCAAATTACTTACAAAAAATGCCAATCCCTAAAGGACCGGCTGGTACATACCCACTTCCAGGCACACCTGGAGCTGGATATGGACCATCCTGGAATGTCCAGATGCCACAACTGTGAATACTGTGACTGGGTACTGGAGGGCTCGTCTTTTCGACTTCCTAATGGTGATATGCACAATATCAAGTTTTCAGCTAACTGTCAGACCAAGGGAATAGTGCACATAGCCTTCTGTAGATGTGGAGCATTTTACGTCGGTAAGACGTTTAGGAACTTCTGGATGAGAATATATGACCACATTTATTACATCAGAAAGAACCTCCTCTATACTCCAATAGGAAGGCATGTATCTTTATATCATAAAAACGATACCTCTATGGTCTGTTTCACAGCTCTGGAAAAGATTAATGAGGACCCCAGAGGGGGAAATATTGACCAAAAGCTATTACAGAGAGAGGCGAGGTGGATTTTTAAATTAAATGCCACACAAACTCCAGGTCTCAACGACTTACTCAGTTTCCGCCCCTTTCTGTAATAGACGGCTGAACAAAATATAATACTCTAGGCATATATTCAATAGCCTTACTATAATCTTGACAAAACGAAGTGAAAGTATATATCGCCTGTTATATGTAGGTGGATGGAACCTATACCATATGTAATGATATAAAACCCAAGCACAAATATATAAAACATTTTTTTGATGTAATTATTATTTATGTATATATTTTATTTACTTGTTTAGCGTTGCAAATATGGATGCTCTGTACATTGGGACATGTGGGGGTTTGATCTACAGTGAGCCACACGGACTCTCCGTTCTACCCTACCGGATCTTTTCTCTGCTCTCTATAGATGTATGATTATTCTATTTCTCGCCTATATTGTATGCCTCAGCCTTTTGCTTGTTAGTGACATAATGTGGAGGGTGAGGGGCTCTGATGGCAAGGCTCCCTTTGGTATGGTTATTAACTGGGAGGATTTGGGTAGCTTATGCTGGCCGTCGTTCCCCCCCCAATGGTGGCGGAGTAGCGGTGGTGGCTCTTGAGGGACCTGCCAACGGGGCCCTTCTCACTCTTCCACACTTTTGGCAACATCTGGGAGAGACCAATCCATATCCCCCCCCCCTTTTTTTTTTTTTAATTAGATAATAGCCACCCATATTCCCAGAAAGGATCTCACTTATGTTAGTTAGATGGCGTATATGCTACCTATCAGGATTCAATCATTTCTTCCCTCTAATCCCCCTTTATATAGGTTCTAATGCTCCAAGTGGACCTGTTGTATTCCATCCGTCCGGCACATTGGTATTATTGCGTTCCACGCCACAGGCTACAGGGCTATCTCCTTATATAGGCTGAAGTGCTCCAAGTGGATCTGGTTCATCCCACCCCTCTGGCACACTGGTGCTATTGAGTTTCACGTTACACTCCATAGGGCTGGGTTTGCCAAGTGCCGTACAAGCGAAACTAATTCCCCATTCACTGCCACTGCGCATGGGTGATGGTTTGCCTTCTAAACGGAGGATATCGACACTTCCGCCGGTGACGTATTGGCCTCACCTCTTTTTGCACATGCGTACTGGCATGCAGCCCGGACCGTATATATTACCGTCCCATTGAACTTACTCCGCCCTGTCAATGAAGGACACCGACACTTCCGTCAGTGACGTAGGCGCTTTGCCTTTTTCCCGCACATGCGTATTTATGACGGCACACGGAAACCCCGGCAACTGCGCATGCGCGCCTCTAACCCGGAAATCACCACATATCCATCTAAACAAGACAGCTCCCTGCTTCAGCTGTTGTGCATTTCAGCTCAAGCAGTACCCGCCCGAGTGTGCCGGGAATGTTCACTATATAACCAGCACTTATACATAGCACTCCTCAGAGAAGGTACTGGGAAGGCAGCTCCCGTCCATTTTCTACTATAAGGTATGTGCTATAATGCAGCGGGGAACCTTGATACTACCAGTGTCAAGGCAATACGTTTTTTCTAGTAATTAACCACTATTCCTGAATTGTGTACTAATTTAATCTCCCTCTCCCAGACCTAATGTTGGGCTATTTAATCCGTGGAGGTGTTCCCAAGGGTTTTTAGGCTGCCCTTCCCAGATTATGTTCTTCTTCGGACATATACAGGTATATGTTTTTCATATATATATTGTCTGACAGCAACTATTTAGCACAATATCCTTGGTAGGATTAATACTACCTAAAAATCATATCTACCTTATTCAATAGAACCCCGGACAACGGGAAACATCTGCACGGTGGTTTTAAAATCTAACTGGATTCTGGTCGAGTAACTGGCCCCTTTGGGCCCTCTCTTGCTTTGAATCCTCAAACTATAACAGGTAGGGCAGAACAAATCCAAAGTCCCAAAGGATCTGCTTAATATAATAAGGACACTACTGCCCATCCTCTCTCTATCTATTGCCTTTAGCAACATAACATGGGCTCAGCTTGAATATCCCCCCTTATTTAGATGAATTGGGACCCATGATACAAATCTATGCCCGTCAATACCAGCAATATTATAGATGTAAGTAACAACATCATCATTTATTAACTTTATTCTACATTCAATAGAATTTGATTAAATATTTATATATACAATTTTTTTTTTTTTTTTTTTTTTTTTTTTTTTTTTTCTTCCTTGATTTCTCTCCCCCAGCGGTTGCACCACTATAAATATGAAGTAAACCTTCTCAAGTCAATGATGATTCCCCCCTCTTTTGGGAGATTGTTTTATTCCGCCTAATAATTGAATCTTTATATTTTCAACTTGGATACTTCATAAACAGCAATGTATATTTGGAAGGTAGGCGAAAAATTATCCGTGGTGAGGGCAAACAACAATAAATGCCTTCCTGTACTATGGGGATCGGGAGGTGATGTGGCTCACTGCCGACTAACTCTCATTTTCTCTCATTTTCTCTCATTTTCTCTAATTTTCTCTCTTTTTTTCATAATTATACTACAGACATAAAAACTGCTGCTCTTTGGTTCTGATGAAGCTAAAAGCGAAACGCGTCAACCATCTTCTGACCAACATGTAAAATGTATCAATGGAAATTGAAATGTCTTTATGTATATTCTAAATCCAATGACTAAACCTTTAACAACATTTTCTTCTATCTTTTTATGTATATTTGTATATCACTATGTACACTGTTTTCTAATAAATTAATGAAACATCTATTATGTTTAAATCCGTCTTTGTTCAGGTGCCGCGATAGTCCGTCAGGTTGGCTAAACCCCCTCTTGTTCTTTTTTCTTTGTATATTCACTAGGACGAGGTACCACCCATAGCTTTTCTCTTTAATTCTTTAAATGTAGTATATCTACATTCGCAGTGACTCTAAAGGAGATGTATAGTAGTTATTCCCCATACACATGGATCAGGTCGGTATGGAATATGTGTCTTGGATGTGCCTCCAAACCATTGCAGGCTATGAACTAGTACATGGATCTCAGGGCCGATCCTAGGCACCGCAGAGGTGGGGGTGCCGAAGCTCCAGAGTGCTGCTCCCCCCTCCCTCCTCCTTTGTGTCCAGAGGCGGAGATGGAGCGCATCTAGTGGTTGCTGCGGTTCCCCATCCCGCCGGCAACTGACAAGAGCACATACCGCTCCCGCTGTCCCCGGAATCCGTGCTGTCTGAGTACTGCTGTGGAGCCTAGTACCGAAACACGTTCCAGTACTAGACTCCACTAATCTTTCTGTCCGTTGCGCGTGAAGCAGTCTCCTGTCTGCCCTGCCCCCTCTGTGTGTCGGCTCTTCTCTTCTGGGTTGGCCGGAGCTGCTGCCAATCATCCAGTGCACTCCCAGAAATGCTGTTTGAGTGCCGCCCTCCTAGTAACCAAAGATGCCACGTATGCCCCGCCCCCTGCAACGTGCATGGTGCTTCTGCTCCCAGCATGCCCTAGCTACAGGGATTTATTGGACAGGTACTGATCTATGAGGACACCTGCTGTGGGGGGGCTCTGATGGGGGCGCCTGCTGTGGGGGAACACCTGTTGTGGGGGGGGGCTCTGATGGAGGACACCTGTTGTGGGGGGGGCTCTGATGGAGGACACCTGCTGTGGGGGGGCTCTGATGGGGGACACCTGCTGGGGGGGGGGGCTCTGATGGGGGACACCTGCTGGGGGGGGGGCTCTGATGGGGGACACCTGCTGGAGGGGGGCTCTGATGGGGGACACCTGCTGGAGGGGGCTCTGATGGGGGACACCTGCTGTGGGGGGAGCTCTGATCGGGGGGCTCTGGTGGGGGAGCTCTGATGGGGGACACCTGCTGTGGGGGAGCTCTGATGGGGGACACCTGCTGTGGAGGGAGCTCTGATGGGGGACACCTGCTGTGGAGGGGGCTCTGATGGGGGACACCTGCTGATGGGGGGGGGACACCTGCTGGGGGGCTCTGCTGGGGGGGCTCTGATGGGCACTTTGATATAAGCTGCGTGTGCCGCAGGTCTCTCGCGCTCTCTCTCTCGCGCTCTCGCTCCGGATCAGGGGAGGCGAGACTGTGCCACCGTCCCTGTTATCAATGGGAAGAGGGCTCTCTGTTTACTGCCCATCCCCTCCCTCCTCCTGTCAGAGGAGGAGAGCGAAGTAGTGGGAGATCGGAGCGCCTGTGTCTGAGTGGAGAGAGAGCAGCTGCGGGCTCTTAGACCCCCCCTTCCCTCTCCTCCTCGCACTGCTGTACTAGTGAGCGGTGCTTGCCAGGTCAGCTGTCCGCTATGTTTATTCTCCCTCCTTCATATTGGCCAGGGAAGAAATACAATAAAAAGGGAGCAGAGAAGACGATTGTGGGACAAGTAGTCCCGAGGACTGGTGGCCCCATTGTGACCCAGAAACTGCTACCCACACAGCATTCTCAGCTGAATAAGAGAGGAGGGGGAGAGAGAGAGAGAGAGAGAGAGCGCGCCAGGAGCCTGGGAAAGCTTTCGGGGAAGTGCGCCCAGGACTCCGGGGAGAGGACATTGCTGAGGGGACGCCATCAGAAAGTGAACCCCTGCTGCCCTGTGCCACCAGAGGGAAAGCCGCACAGCCTGGCGCCATCTCTGGTGAAGAAAGGAATGGAGTTATTGCCAGAATACAGATCTGAGCACTACCCAGCGGAGTCGCCACAGAAGAACTGATGTTGCTGTACCGCCGGGTATGGTGAGAGGGCTGGTAGGTCATTATCTACTGCAATCCTTAGGAACTGCAGTCTCTGACCATCTCCTTTAGTGTGTCTGCAGTCTCTGATCATCTCCTGTATTATGTCTGCAGTCTCTGATCATCTCCTGTATTATGCCTGCAGTCTCTGATCATCTCCTGTATCATGTCTGCAATCTCTGGGGGCTCTTTCTAACAGAAGCCCTCTCTGTGTGAATTAGAGAGACCCCCCTCCAGGTCCCATTAGTGTACTCATTTTCTTTATTGTTAAAAGATCATGGGAGGATTCCAGGGTAATGAAGACTTCTTAGGGGAGCAACTCTGTGTTTGAGTCGTAGCCATAGAAACATTTGTAAAGGGGAGGCGTTAGTAAGATGACCACGCCCATGTGGGGGGCGCCAGAAATATTTCTGCACCCAGGCGTCTGTGACCCTAGGATCGGCCCTGATGGATCTACCTAATGGCTGGAGAAGCCCTATAGATCTTATAACTAAGATGGAATGGTGTGGCTGTTTGTGTCTGCCAGGTGGTCCCAGCACAGAACCCTGTGGGACCCCACTACCCACCCCTGCTCCGAGTATTCCCCATTTATCACCACCTTTTGAACTTGCCCTTGTAGCCAGTTTTCAATCAATTTACTCACCCTATGGTCCACGCCAATGGACCTTATTTTGTACAGGAAACGTTTATGGGGAACTGTGTCAAATGCTTTTGCAAAGTCCAGATACACCACGTCTACGGTCCTTCCTTTATCTAGATGGCAACTCACTTCCTCATAGAATGTTCATAGATTGGTTTGGCAAGAACGATTCTTCATGAATCCATGCTGATTACTGCTAATGATACTGTTTTCATTATAAAATTCTTGTATATATTCCCTTATCATCCCCTCCAAGAGCTTGCATACTATTGATATTAGGCGAACTGGTCTGTAATTCCCAGGGATGCATTTTGGGCCCTTTTTAAATATTGGTGCTACATTGGCTGTTCTCCAATTCACTGGTGCCATTCCAGTCAGTAGAATGTCAGTAAAAATTAGGAACAATGGTCTGGCAATTACTTGACTGAGTTCCCTAAGTGCCCTTGGGTGCAAGCCACCCGGTCCCGGTGATTTATTAATGTTAATTTTCCCAAGTCTAATTCTAATTCTGGCCTCTGTTAGCCATGAGGGTGCTTCCTGTAATGTGCCATGAGTATAAGCACTGCAGTTTTGATTACTAAAGCTCCCGATTCCTTGTGCAGACTGAGGAGAAGAATAAATGCAATACCTTTGTTATCTCCCCATCCTTTGTAACCAGATGTCCTGCCTCATTCTTTATGGGGCCAATATGGTCTGTCCTCCCTTTTTTACTGTTTACGTACTTATAGAATTTCTTGGGATTTTTTTTGCTCTGTCTTTCATGTTCTATCTTAGCCACCCTAATTGCACACTTACATTTCTTGTTGCATTCTTTATAAAGTCTGAATGCTGATGATCCCTCAACCCTGTATTTTTTGAAGGCCTTCTTTTTTGCTTTTATATGCATTTTTACATTGGAGTTAAGCCATCTAGGACCTTTGTTTGCTCTTTTAAATGTATTACCCAATGGAATGGACTGGCTAATGCCCTTATTTAATATGCTCTTAAAGCGAACCCATCTCTCCGCCGTGTTCTTTGTTCCTAAGATTTTTTTTTTTTTATCTTCTAGCAAGGTTCGTAGTTTAGGTAAGTTGGCTCTTTTGAAATTCAGTGTCTTTGTATTCCCCTCATGTTTCCTATTTGTGTTATTTATACTGAAGCCAATTGACCTGTGATCACTGTTTCCTAAATTGCCCCTCTGATGGACTTTCCACCAAGAAGCTGCTTCCTAAGTCGTGGAACACGAGACCAATGGATCTGGCTATAGAAAACCAAGGACCAGACAAGACCAGTCTTGGAGTACACCAGAAAATCACTGCTTTTGTTTTTAGAAACACACAGATTTTATACAGCAAACCATCAGATAAGGGCTACTCCCATTATCTCAGACAAAAGTCACCTTACACAGTAGAGCTAGTCCTATTATTATAACAATGACCTCCTTAGACAGTCCGGCTACCTGGACTAACTTGCATAAGAAGCCACAAGCAATTAGTGACCAGCTCTGGATAACTTAAGAACACATTATAACACAGAGAGAAATCGCCCAAAAAATGGCATGGGGTCTAGTATGGATTCGAAGGGGACCCTCCCCACAACAATTTTTTTTTTTTTTTTTTTTTTTTTTTTTATGGCCTGGGGTCCCCCGAAAATCCATACCAGTCCCTTTTATCTGAGCAGCCCTCCTGAACCGTACCAGACCACATGCCCTCAACATGGGGAGGGTGCTTTGGGGTGTCCCCCAAAGCACCTTATCCCCATGTTGATGGGGACAAGGGCCTTTTCCCAACAACCCTGGCAGGTGGGGGGCTTATCAGAATCTGGAAGCCCCTTTAACAAGGGGGCCCCCAGATCCTGCCTCCCCACCAGGCTCTGAGGTGCTGCCTGTCTCGCTACCATCTTCTGACACCGGTTTCTCCTGCGGCCATTACTCCCACCCCACCTACTTCTCCCATGTTCTTCCTCGCCGATGTCTTCCTCCGTTGGGTTGTCACCTGCTGTCTGGCATCTCTTACATAGCCATGGGGCATGGCCATCTGATGACATCACCCAGAGAGCCCGGCCCCTCTTTTTTTATATTTATTTTTTTATAGCGCGGAACTGGCGTTGAGGAAGAACACAGCAGCGGGAGAAGACAGCCCCCGGCCCTGTTCAAAAGAGCCTACAATCTACAAGGGAATGACGCTAAAAATTAGACACAGTAAACAAAGCACATTAGAAAAGTAGGGATACAAATCAAGCATGACTAACCTTCTTTGTGATTCAGAAGTCCTTGCCCCAAACCCCAAAAAAGTTACATGGCAGACTTATCATAAGCAAAAACAAAATTAATACAAAAGCCAGCGCACAAACTACATTGACACACACAACAGGAATTAATTAGCAGGAACCTTCCTTTGCATCTCAACCACTACATAGCAGTTGTAAGTCTAACATGTGAGATTTAGAAGCAATCAAACAGCCTTAGTGGGGTGAGGGTCAGGAATTTATTTTTCTTTCTTTTTACAGTTCACTTCAGTAAACAGATAACAGCACACATATACTGTCAGTACTTAATGACTGCCTCCTCCACATCATATGACCACCTAACAAATTAAAAATAATACACAACACATATTAATCCATGTAAATATATCTTTCACATAACAATGTACAATCCTGATCTACAATCCAGGATCAAACAATAAACCGAAATCCATCTTCTTAGTTAGCATATTCCCTCCCAGATCTGTCATCACCCAAATTCTCATATGCAACTTGACAGGTATCCTTGAAAGTGATCGTCTTCAAACCCACTTCACCACGGTATTCAAGCTTTACCTGTATTCTCATAGAATTTCACAAACACGTCGAACCCCACAACATGGCAACATCCTTTATTGGTTCCACCTTTATTCAGCCTCTCGTTTATCCAGGGGTCCCCCTAGATGAGGAGCTCCTAGAGCACCCCCCCCAACCCAAAGCCTAGGCATACATGACACCCGCTCTTGAGTCAGGAGGCCAAGAAGCCATCTTTGTAAGAAAAATTCAGGCCTGTTCTTATGCTCCTGCAAAGAAAAATTCAGGCCTGTTCTTAGGCCAAACACCAGCCACAAATGCAGGCCTTTAAATAACTTAGCTAAGCTTGCTCACCCACCCAGTAAAGGACACACCCACCAGTGTAATTGTTTCGGTCTCTTGAGTGCTCACACCAGTTCATTAGGAATGAATAATGTGATTTCTTGGGGTTCCATAATGTCAAACCCATCAAAAATGTTAACACTTGTGAAAGAAACTTAAACACCACAACACACAAACCTCTAGCCAGGTAGCAGGACTGGGATTTGAACTCAGGGCTGCTAGGCATAAGTGCTAACCCATTAGCCACTGTGTGGCCACATGATTTTAGGCTGCATCTGTGTGGTGTCAAACTGTCCTTAGTACCAGGGGTGCAAAAAGTTAATCAATGCAGATGTACTGTGGAAGGCCAGAGATCCAGTGAACAACCTGTTTCTGGCTTATGCCATCTGTTTTGAAGGCTGGTTATGGCAGATTACTGTCAGCATGCTGAGAGATAAATAGCTGTTATTTTGTGGGTTTTGGCTTTGTAAGAGGCTGCAATCAGTGTTGGTGTGAAAATGTTAAGGCTAATTAGAGTCTCTACCCTTGGAAAACATATGACACAATTTGCAATGGTGGTGGAACCCTCCTACACAAATACTAAATTTAGACATAATTTATCTAAGGCCCTGAGTCAGGAGTTATGTTTAACCACATAGGGAGATCAGACAACTTCTCTACCAGAAGTGGCATGTTTGGGATTCAAACCCAGAACCTCAGGGTTGTTATGCAGAAGTGCTAAGCTATAAGCCACGAGCTGCCACATGTGGAACCCTCCTACACATAAATACACGTATACTGTATTTCTTTAGACATTTAGGTGGTGGAATTACATTAGTCGGGAGTTATTCTTCTTGATTTATTCTGTGATATTTGGTGGTTCTCTGTGCTTGTGAATGTAGAATAGTGATGTTACCCTCTAAAAAACACACACAATTGTGACACATTTTAAATTTGCATCAGCAATGGTATTTGTGGTTTGTAAAGACACCTGTGGGAGTTTGGATAAAGAGTTTTGTGAGATGGATAGCAACAAGTGAAAGTGACAGAAAAAAATATATTTTACCAAAACATGAAAACATTCCACATTCTAGCATTCTTAGGCTCCATGCGAACTGGAGCTCATAAACGGACGTTTTTTGGAGTTTGGGTGTTTTTTTTTTTTAAAAGCCCATAAACTCCACTCTATGTTATCCTATGTGTCCATGCACACATGGACATTGTTGGATGTTTATCAGCAGTGGAATTTATGGGCAGTTTTCTGAACGCCATAAAATCGCGTTCAGGAGCAGTACTGGAAACGCCAGACACCGGTAAAAGGTGTTAAACAAGGGTTAACGCTGTAAAAAGAGCATTAAGCCTCGTTCTGCATTTCTCTGCCTCTATTCAAAATCAATGGTTCCCTATGGGAGCCTATTGATTTGAATAGAGGTCGCACCAGAAGTCGGATCATCATGATCCGACTTGCAGTGTGACTTGTGTGCTGAGGATGAAGGGGGAACCCCCACCAAAATGAAAAAAAAATTGGCGTGGGCAGAATATAGCGGAGGAGCCTGGCAGAAGATAACGGACAGCGTCAGAAGAACTGGAGGGCATGGAGAAGAAGCCGGTAGAGCGCGGAGAAGAAGGAAGAGACCCCCGAAGTCGGAAGAAGACCCCTGGAGCTGCCTAATAAATTATTTTAATTCTCCAGGTCCTAACAAGAGTAAGGGTTTGGGCGCTATCTGTTTTCTGGGAGCTGTAATAAATTCGATTTTGGGAGTATTTTTTTGCAGCAGTGCTATAGTGAATTCCGTTTTAGTGCTAATTACCACGATTGCAGTATTTCAACGGTAATTAGCATGCAACGCTATAGTAAATGACACCCAGTGTGTCTATATGGGTGTGTGTATGTGTGTTGTCAAAATAAATTATAGAGGGTACTGCTGTGTTTTAAATAAAAGTGGCGTAATAAATTATATAGGGTGCTATGCACAAGGAAGTATATACTCCTAACCCCTGCACACTGTACTTTACATACACTCTTTACATTAGTTACTCCTGACCATTGTACTTTGCAGGGTGTACATTGTTTAACATACAATCTTGATGTACATTTCATACACCTGACCCCTGCACTCTATGCAATTCAGGGTCCAGATGAAATCCAATTGGTGGACTTGGAGCTGACGCCGAGACAAAAGTGTTGGTAGCTGGGAGTGAGATTCCAGCTGCAGAAGATGATTGGGTATGTACATTGAGGGAGGGGTGAACAGTTTAGCTTCTTCACACTCAGTAGTGGATGAACCTTTCTTGGCACTGAGTGGTAGAATAAAGGAAACTTTGTTCTGATAAAAATATAGAGGGTGCTTTTTGAAACACTGACCAAGAGCAAGCAAGAAAAATCACAAAAATCATATTGAGAGCAGAAATTCAAATTTGGCTTCTTTGTAAAATAGGTCCTTCAAAAGTATAGAGCCTGCTGAATCAGTATGACAGCCAGGTAATTAATATACCAGAAGATCTGGTCCGCATTAACAGTCTCCATACTTCTTTAGCGGAGATTACTTTTAAATGCCACCCTTTTCATAATTTAATGGGAGGGTATAACAAACATGAAGGGGGTAAATAGTATATATTCTACCCTGTCTTATCCACAACTCCTCCTGGAGCATCGTAAGAGTGGAATAGTCTATGTTGCTGTCAGCTATGGCTTCAGCCCTTCTTTGATTTGCTTCCTTCTCACAGCATTACAGCTAGATGGTACTGCTTTTCATTTTGTTTTTTTTGTTTTTTGTTTTTTTTATGAATACAGTTTGAATAACAAGCACATTGTATTACAGACGTTAAATCAAATGTTTTACCCATTATTTACACCACTGGGTGACAGATGGAGGGATGGGTTTTGGAGCATCAAACTTTTATATAGGACATGTACACTAGGTCATATAAGTCCACTGCCAGGCTAGATAGCATTCCTTGATAAGGCAATATTAAAATCTGAGTCCCAAGCCTCCCTTACAAAATTAGGGTGCTGTCTCTTTAAATATTGCAGCAGCGCTAAGAGTCTTTTATATTTCTTTAACCAGAAAGTTCATAAAAGCACATGAAACCCTGAATACAGTCTCAATCGGTGCTGTTAAACAGTTCTTCTTGTGACAAAGTGATTAAACTTCCACCCGATAATTATTCTTATCACCACGTGCTGATCAAACTCCCCTTTGGGGATGCACTCACCAGAGCTAAGATAAAAATGGGCATTTCAATCAAAGAATTCCTGCTAACAGCCATCTCCTTAGCACGTCCACATCTCCTCCGCTTGCAGGCACCAGAGCAGATCCTCTCCAAAAACCCAGCATAAAGGAAATAAATAGTGCGGATAGCGTAGTACAGTTTTGATAAAAAGATTTATTTAGACATCCAGTATTCCCCCCAATAAAACATGCGTACCAGAATAAATAAGATAAACAGCTTTGTATAAGAAGTAGAATGCACTCTGCCTGTATAGTTTCCGTACACGGCGCCAAAGACCGCCGTGTAGAACTCTCCCTTACACTTCCTGGTGTGTCTGGCTTGGCTGGAGCGTACTCTGGAGCGCAAACGTCACTTCCTGCGAGGTCACGGTCGAACTGTTTAACCGCACCGATTGAGACTGTATTCAGGGTTTCATGTGCTTTTATGAACTTTCTGGTTAAAGAAATATGAAAGACTCTTAGCGCTGCTGCAATATTTAAAGAGACAGCACCCTAATTTTATAAGGGAGGCTTGGGACTCAGATTTTAATATTGACTTATCACCGATTCCATTTTTACTTCATAGCAGCTGCTTTTATAAGATCATTAATCACTGTGTGTTCTTATAATTATATATTTATCGATTATCCTAACCTTTAAAAAAACGTGATCCAGGAGCGCAGAGTGGTGGACCCAAAGGGCGGCAATTGTTTGGCTCTACCCTCACACAGCATAGATAGCATTCCTGTTAAGAAAATAATGATTTACATAAATTTTACTGCATAACTATTTAAAAAAAATCAAAACTGTTGCGCTGTTATGGCATAACCACTTTAGCTATCCAGCCAATTTGATTGGTATCCAGAGAGATATCCATCAAAGGATCTCCAGAGTCCGACCATTCAGAAAATTACATGGAAGAGGAAGATAGACTCATTGCGCAACATTCATTTAAAAGGCACACACAAGTTTATTAAAAGCTCTACTTACAACAGATTGGATAAAATAGGCTTATTTGGAAACATTCGCTCGTCCGGCACCCTCCACAGGGGTACCAACATCACCGCTGCTCCATGCCTAGCGTACGTTTCGTCCAATGGGACTTCTTGTGTGCCTTCTTTTTTTTAATTGCATTGTTATGGATGGACTTTAGTGCACGCTATATATAATTAATATGGAGTAACAGCGCAAAACTTTGATTTCGATTTTCTGTTATGATGTGTACATATGCGTGAGTGCTACAGTGCTCCTGTTTTTCATTCATTTTTTTCACTTGTTTTATTTACTTGCAGTAATAGCACAGAATTTTTCTTTTACCATAACTATTCATAAACATGCAATACTGCTCCTAATGAAATAAACATAATGGGTTAAACTTGTACAGTAATGGATAAGAGTGTTGGAGATACGGGACTATCTACGGTACACAGTTACAAAGCAAGTTTGAATATAGTAAAAAGAATATTTTATTAACACATAAAATCTAAAAAAGATATTTTGACTTTGTGTACAGCAATATACATATTAAGGTTCAAGGTTATGCATACAATCCCAATTAGAACACAGAATATTAATATACTATAAGCACACAAGTCATTATACTTGTCCATTTATTCTCGACATGTTTCGCTAAATAAGGCTTCTTCAGGAGAAAAACGTAGGGTACAAGTGATTGAGAATATTGAAGATATCTTCTTGTTCTAAAGTATGCATATGGAAATAATGTAAGATTTAATACATGCAGAAAACGATATTGTCAAGTATAATTGTGCTGTATGAGACTATAGTGGTGATTGTGCCAAATAGGTCCCAGGTATGTATACGACCTCTTACCTCCAATGATAGAGAGTCTGCACTTCCTCAGATTACCAATAGAAAAAGAAAAACAAATTCGCAACAGAATATCGTCCAAACAGATCCACACAGGGCTGCATCACAGAGCCAAGACCAAGATAGGTGGCTAGAGACCCGTAGGGGGAGATAGAAAATCCTATCGTTCTAATATTGTATCAAGAAGGGCCTGTAAGGTACAAAAAGTACTTCTTAAGTGATCATATATAATATATCATATTGGTCGACAAAGAAGGCGATACAGTTCAGCCAGGCCCCACATTTTGTCAAACTATACCTACCTCTTTGTCGGTTCATTAGGAGAGCAAAATTACACAGGAGGCTCGGGTCTGTCTTCGAGACAGGGATAGGGAAAACTGTCCTTGGTGTGGGCAGTGTCTATGATAGCTTTAATGCTCTGAAAATATAAAGCAGGAAAGGGAGGGGACCCCAATAAGGATACAGAATTCTATACTGTTTGCACTGGACTTTCCAAATGCATTTAGATTTCATACCTTGTAAAGGACTATACGGACCATCAGGGTATATTATGAACAGTTTTTCTGCTATGCAGGGAGCCCCATATAGGGGACAGACAGGCAAAGTCCAAGTCCTATAGGTTAAATATGAAAAAATAAATAATAAAAAAGGAGAAGTCCGTCCATATTCAAAGGATAGTGATTATATATTTACCTATGTCTCAATTTCCCAGCGTTTCCCGAGCTTCACAGCTTCACCACAGTCTGACATCCAGTCAGACTGGGTTTAAATAGTCTCCCACCGTTGCGCCAAAAACGCTGACGTCACGCGGACGTAGGTCGGGGGTCAATGAGCGCCAAGCTCATACAACGGAACCGGAAGTCTCCACAGTGGGCTTACCTCCGGTTCACAGCGCAGCAGAGCTCCTCCGGACATCCCCTGCTGACAGTGGCACTCTATGTCAGAGTGTGGTCTAGGCGGAGCCAGGAGTGTATCACTGCAGCGTTAGCAAAGCTGGTACTCCATATTGGCCCCCGATCTGGGCGCATGGAAGGGAATGATCCATCCCAAATATTGGGGGTGGGCAGAGCCCCGCCATGCGTCCAGATGTGTCCATACGGATCTCCTTAGCCCAAGGACCTACCAACAGACCTCAAAGAAGCGCTACAGAATTTGAAGTCCAACAACACCATTGTAATTAAACCATCTGACAAGGGTGGGAATTTGGTCATACTTGATATAGATAAATATGAAAAGATGTGCTTAGACATCATATCAAATAAAATATGGTACAGAATGGTTCCAGCTTCACATGTAAACTACTATATGAACAAATACAGAGGGATCATAATGAAGGCTCGCTTAAATGGAACTATTGATGCCAAAACCTTTTGAATTTCTTGATATGACCACTTTCACCACCCCTACATTTTATGCCTTGCCTAAGGTTCACAAGAGCTTAACGTCCCCACCAGGTCGTCCTATAATCTCAGGATGTGGATCACTAACAGAAAAAGCCAGTCAGTTAGTCGATGAGTATCTGTACCCACATGTCAAATGTCTATTCTCGTACGTTAAGGATACTATAGAGCTTCTAAAAAGTACTGACGGACTACAGATACCTGAAAATGCTTGGCTGGTCGCCATTGACATAGAGGCCCTCTATAACTCAATTCCCCACAAAAAGAGTGTTGAAGTAATAGGGGAATTTTTGACTGAAAGAGACATTGATTCATGGAAGTATAATGATTTTGTCTTAGAATTACTCAGTTTTATCTTGATGCATAATATATTTGTATTCAAACGCTCCCACTACCTCCAGGTACAGGGGGTCGCTATGAGGGCAAAATGTGCGCCCTCATATGCGAATCTGTACCTGGGGGGGTGGGAGCGGGATTTGTTCTCTGATGAGAACAAAATTACGTCCATTGGCAATATAATATCTTGGAGTCGTTACATTGATGATGTCCTCATGATATGGTCAGGTTCAAGGGAGGATCTCGTTACCTTTCTTAATGAACTAAAAACCAATGAGTATAATCTGAAATTTACTTTCAATTTTGATCAGAAAAAAATTACTTTCCTAGATGTGGAACTCTATGTGGATGAGAAAGGGACTTTATGTTCCACTCTCTACAGAAAATCCTCAGCTGGTAATAGCATGTTACATGCTAGCAGCTCCCATCCTGAAAAGCTAATTAGGAGCATTCCTTATAGTCAGTTCTTACGGATCAAGCGGAATTGCACGCATTTCAATGACTTCCAACGGGAGGCGAACCTTTTACGTGATCGCCTCCTCTTGAGAGGATATAGCAGGACATGCCTCCGGCGGGCCTACAATCAGGTTGTGGGCTTAAATAGGCAGCTCCTGCTGTATAAACCTAGACGAGAGAAAACTCAGGAAAGCACACGAATTATCACAAAATACAATAGACAACATAAAAAGGTGCACAATATATATAAAAAAAGTTTTGGTACCTTTTTATCTACTGATCAGAAAATTTCAAAGTATATTAAGTCATATCCGGAAATTACATACAGGAGATCACGTTCTTTACGTGATACCCTTGTCTGTAGTCACCATACGAATGAAAAGAATACTAACAAACAGGTCCCAGGAACATACAAATGCGGCAAATGTAAATTTTGCCGATTTATTTTAGAGGGAAAAAGTATAGACTTGCCAGATGGGAGACCCTGGACCCCAAAACATCGAACAAACTGCCAATCTATAGGTTCAGTATACCTGATGAAATGCTCATGTGGAGCATTTTATGTGGGGAAAACCAAACGCCCCCTATTTTGCCGCATAAGAGATCACGTATCCCTCATTTCAAAACGTAAAATGGAGACACCTATCAGTCGTCATGTAGGCTTGTACCACAAATTCAATCTTGACTATGTCGGGTTCTTCAGTCTTGAGCACTTACCCCAACAGGAACGAGGGGGTGATTTGGACAAAAAACTGTTACAAATCGAAACCAGATGGATCTATCTATTAAAAGCGACCCGGCATCCGGGGCTCAATGAGGGGATCAGCTTTAAACCCTTCCTATAGAAGTTATCTACCTATAGATCTTTTGATTTGATCCTTTGCTCTTTATAAACTACACCCCATCACCCTCGGTTGTGCCATGATGGGGTCTCCGGGCCTGTGGGGGGTGTGTGTTTCCTTTTTCTTTTGGGGTGGGTTTGTTCGGTTTGCCCGCCCCTGCCTAGAGCGTGCTCGCTCACTAATCTCCCCCTCTGTGGAGGGGTAGGATTATTATACTATATTATATATAGATTTATGTATACATACATCGTCCAAAGACTGACTATACTTGCCCTTAGCGGTTTTTGCTTTGATGAACCTTCTTGACTTACTGTATGTTGTTGTCATGATCAAATATATTTGCTGTATTGAGTATGTGGTTGTGTGGTTTCCTGCCGAAAAAAATCCCCCCCCTTTTTTTTTTTTTATTATATTTCATCCCTTATGCTATTTTCTCTTTCTTATTTACTTTTTCCTTACCCCTTTCAAACATATTTGCAGCAGATTTGATCTCCAAAGCCCTCCTTCACTTAGGAGAGCATTACATCCACATGCGGGGTGCACTCACAATTGCTGCGGCCTTGGGCTTAGGAGATCCGTATGGACACATCTGGACGCATGGCGGGGCTCTGCCCACCCCCAATATTTGGGGTGGATCAGATCGGGGGCCAATATGGAGTACCAGCTTTGCTAACGCTGCGGTGATACACTCCTGGCTCCGCCTAGACCACACTCTGACATAGGCTGAGTGCCACTGTCAGCAGGGGATGTCCGGAGGAGCTCTGCTGCGCTGTGAACCGGAGGTAAGCCCGCTGTGGAGACTTCCGGTTCCGTTGTATGAGCTTGGCGCTCATTGACCCCCGACCTACGTCCGCGTGACGTCAGCACGGCGTGACGTCACACGCCGCGTTTTTGGCGCCACAGGGGGAGACTATTTAAACCCAGTCTGACTGGATGTCAGACTGTGGTGAAGCTGTGAGGCTCGGGAAACGCTGGGAAATTGAGACATAGGTAAATATATAATCACTATCCTTTGAATATGGACGGACTTCTCCTTAAACCTCTTATAAAGACTTACTTTTTTATTATTCATTTTTTCATATTTAACCTATAGGACTTGGACTTTGCCTGTCTGTCCCCTATATGGGGCTCCCTGCATAGCAGAAAAACTGTTCATAATACACCCTGATGGTCCGTATAGTCCTTTACAAGGTATGAAATCTAAATGCATTTGGAAAGTCCAGTGCAAACAGTATAGAATTCTGTATCCTTATTGGGGTCCCCTCCCTGCTTTATATTTTCAGAGCATTAAAGCTATCATAGACACTGCCCACACCAAGGACAGTTTTCCCTATCACTGTCTCGAAGACAGACCCAAGCCTCCTGTGTAATTTTGCTCTCCTAATGAACCGACAAAGAGGTAGGTATAGTTTGACAAAATGTGGGGCCTGGCTGAACTGTATCGCCTTCTTTGTCGACCAATATGATATATTATTTATGATCACTTAAGAAGTACTTTTTGTACCTTACAGGCCCTTCTTGATACAATATTAGAACAATATGATTTTCTATCTCCCCCTATGGGTCTCTAGCCACCTATCTTGGTCTTGGCTCTGTGGTGCAGCCCTGTGTGGATCTGTTTGGACGATATTCTGTTGCGAATTTGTTTTTCTTTTTCTATTGGTAATCTGGGGAAGTGCAGACTCTCTATCATTGGAGGTAAGAGGTCGTATACATACCTGGGACCTATTTGGCACAATCACCACTATAGTCTCATACAGCACAATTATACTTGACAATATCGTTTTCTGCATGTATTAAATCTTACATTATTTCCATATGCATACTTTAGAACAAGAAGATATCTTCAATATTCTCAATCACTTGTACCCTACGTTTTTCTCCTGAAGAAGCCTTATCTGGCGAAACATGTCGAGAATAAATGGACAAGTATAATGACTTGTGTGCTTATAGTATATTAATATTCTGTGTTCTAATTGGGATTGTATGCATAACCTTGAACCTTAATATGTATATTGCTGTACACAAAGTCAAAATATCTTTTTTAGATTTTATGTGTTAATAAAATATTCTTTTTACTATATTCAAACTTGCTTTGTAACTGTGTACCGTAGATAGTCCCGTATCTCCAACACTCTTATCCTCTATATTAATTTGGGATGATGGTACAATATACATGAGTATTATTTGGAAAACATTCTAGTCTAACGAGCTTTGAAAATTTGTACAGTAATGGCCCATTAACCCCTTGGCACTGGCGCCTCCCAGCCTTTTAAGGGGTTTTAGATGCCGGGAGGCAGGGCAGGGTTTATGATCATATGACCGGGGGATTTCCGTTAGTCGCCGGTAACTAAGCTGGGGGCACGCAGGGCTCAGCTGTGTTTACATTTTTTATACGCAAATATGCAGCTGCTCTGAGTCAAGGCCCACCCACTGAGAGGCTGCATATTTGCGTAGTGTCGATGCAAAGGAGTTAATAGTACTGTTATCCACCTAAGTTATCTTCTGCAAGTCCAGACTGAGGCCTGCATTTTGAGGCCCATTCATATAATGCAGACTGTGTTGTGGAGCCTGCAGTGTCCCATGGATTTCTCTTTTCCTAGCACAGCAGTAAGAACTATGTGATTACAGGAGAGGCTAGTCAAATTACTTTTATAAGTAACATCATGACTGGGTTTCCTTCTCCCTTATATTTTTCTGCTTTTCCGAAAGAATAGTGCTCTGCTGTCTGGGGTCCTCAAATCCCAGCCAGGACACCACCTGTGTGGAGCTTGCAAGTTCTTTGTGCTTCAGTGGTGGCCCATCCATAGGGGGCGCACGAGCGCCACCCCCACCCTCCCAGGCAATCACAAAAAAGAAATTGAAAGAAATTTTGAAAAAAATTTCTTTTAAGTGCACTGTGTTTGGGCGCAGGACACAGTGCACTATGGGAAGCGCCACGTCAATGCAATCACAAGATTGCAGACGAGGCACTTAATTTGCAGGCTTTTGACCTGCTTTGCAGTGCAATCCATTGTGATGGAAAACTTCCGCCCCTATGGCTGGGTGCTTTGTTCTCCTAGTTATGATGTCACTTCCGGAGAGGAGGTGTCCCGGACTGCACTGTGTGCCCACTGTTCGGCCGACCCACCAGCTGCCACTGCTTCTGACTTAATCTCCCCCCAGTGATCTCCTGCACACTCGCTCTGTACCCTTCAGCCCTCCGATCCAACCCCCAACCTCAATTTACAGTGGCCTGCTGAGAGAAGCCAGAGCCGGAGCACAGCCTATGCTGACACCGCTGAGAGAGAGAGAGGTGTACACTGAACTGAGCTGCAGTCTGAGGAAAGTTTGTGCAGATAAGAAGGTGGCCTTTCATGTCAGGGTACAGGACTGATTTATTTGCAGAGGACATGAGATAATAACAAGTAGGGACAGAAGAGCAGGGGAGTGTGTGTGTGAGGTGGGGGGAAGGGGAGAGCGGGTTACCTAGTCTGCAGTCTCCCCATAGCTGATACACATCTCTCAAGCTGGCACACATTCACTGTTAACCACTTGCTACCCAGGCCAATTCTGACACTTCTTTCCTACATGTAAAAATCATATTGTTTTTTGCTAGATAAATACTCAGAACCCCCAAACATTATATATGTTTATTTAGCAGAGACCCTAGAGAATAAAATGGCGGTCATTGTAACTCTTTAGCTCACACTGTATTTGCAGCAATTTTTCAAACACATTTTTTTTGCATTTAAAAAAAAAAAGAAACAGTAAAGTTAGCCCAATTTTTTGTATAATGTGAAAAATTATGTTAAATAGATACCTAACATGTCACGCTTTAAAATTGTGCTCACTTGTGGAATGGCGCCAAACTTCAGTACTTGAAAATCTCCATAGGCAATGCTTTAATTTTTTTTACAGTTTACATGTTTAGAGTTACAGAGGAGGTCTAGCACTAGAATTATTGCTCTCGCTCTAACGTTTGCGGTGATACCTCATATGTGTGGTTTTAACGCCATTTACATATGCGGGCAACACTTACGCATGCATTCGCTTCTGCGAACACGTGGGGACAGGGGTGCTTTACATTTTTTTTTTTTTTATTGTTAATTTTACTTAAATTTTTCTAGTTTGATATTTTCTTTTTACATGTTGTTTAAAAAAAATATTTTTATCACTTTTATTCCTATTACAAGGAATGTAAACATCCCTTGTAATAGGAATATGGCAAGACAGGTCCTCTTTACAGTGAGATCGGGGGTCAATAAGTCCCCACATCTCATCTCTAGGCTGGGAAGCCTGAAATAAAAAAACAAAAACGATCTCGGCTTCCTAGACAAGGCAGTGGCATTTTTTTCAAATGCAGAGGCCAGGCATTACATTATAACATTGAGCCCGGCCTCCGAACAATCATAAAGACTCCAGGGATTGTATACCCTGATCTGTAATTTTGAGCTATATATCCTGATCTGCTGTTGAGCTATATACCCTGATCTGTAATGCTGAGCTATATACCCTGACCTGTGAGGCTGAGCTGTATCCTCTGTCCTGTGATGCTGAGTTGTATACTCCTGACACTATGGGTGGAAGAAAGTGGAATACTGGGGAGGGAGTGGATGGATTTTATAAGGGGTTGGGCTTATGAGAAGTGATAGTGGTCAAAAAGGAAGGGCGGGGTCTGGCGCCCCCCCATCCTAAAATTTCACCAGCCACCACTGTTGTGCTTATGTGGGTTTCTTCCCACATTCCATAGCATAGGCATGCTGGTTGGTAATTGACTCCAGCCTAAACTGACCCTAGTATGTGTATGTATGCATGTGAGATGGGGACCTTGGACAGTAAGCTCCTTGATGGCAGGGACTGATTTGATTGTACAGTATGGAAGGCACTGCATAAATTGTCGGCACTACATAAAAACTGCAATATATAAAAAAACAGTACTTAATGTGCAATGTATATATTTATGTTTAATCTATGACTCCTAAGAGTCTGAAGTAGTGGTTGTTACTCTGGAACTCCAAGAGGAGAACAACTGAAAAGTATGCAAGAAGAGTGTTTAAGATAACCACAGCAGTACAAAATACTCATCTTCAAAACCTAAGTGAGTCTGTAAAATTGAAACTTCTAAATGATGTCTGTGAAAGAGTTGTCAGATTAAAACAAATAGTCGCTGCTTGTGAAGTGTGCTGTGACAAGTGAACTTACAGTTTACCTGAAATTGTATGCAGCATTGTGAGTTAACAAAAAAAAAATATATACAGTTGTTCAGACTCTGGAAATAAAGCAGAAAAAGAACTGCTCTACTCTTCTATCAACTTGACTAGATGATTGTTGGATAACCTAAGCTTTTTGGAAGCTGTCAATCTAATAATTGCTAGCTCAAAAAAAAAAATACCAAGTATATCCAAAAAAGCTTGGCAGACACTTTGTTAGTGTTAAAAAAGGTGGTTAAAAAAGAAACTCCTACTGTGGTGTCCTTTCTGTTTCTTACATTTTTTTCTCAAGTTTGAGCAGTTATCAAAAGTCTGGGAACATTCAGCTCGTAAAGTTTTTAGATCTAAATGTAATACCTTTCTGCCTTATATAGACCTTGGAGGCTTTGGAGCAAAGCTAAGTCAGGCTTACACAGTTTGCACCACAAGCGTAACAAATTTTTATGCAATCCACTGCAGAAAATCCCTAAAAAAAAAAACCTGTAGCACCCCATAGAGCTTCTGTATTGCTAAATTTAGCTTTTGGCCTCCCTGTAATCAGGAAGGCATTATTTGATTAGTTAGGTCTGCTCTGCGTCCTGTAGGTATGGGCTCAATTATTTGGGAATCCTAGGACATAGTGGTTGGGAGAATGACCCCATCCTACATGTTAATGTCTCCCCAACAAATCCCTGGTCAATATAACGGGTGACCAGCAGGGGGCTGAAGGGGTTATAAAGGGGCTAGAGTACGGGGCTGAGACCTCTTGTTCAGATTTGCCTGTAGCTACAAGCACCTTTATGGTGTCCCAGCTACGATTTGGCTGGGGCACCTCTGTTCTATCCTCCTGGAGCATTCTTAAAAAGCATTTAAAAAATCCAGCACACAGGCTGCTGGAGTACTGAAGCCGACTGACCCACACATGACTGCCCAGAAATCAGGCAAAAATGAGTACCAGCCTTCTGGATTTAAATAGTTTCCTAAGCTCTCTTGGGAGATCAATATTTATTACTCTGTCTCTACATTCAGGACTGCATTCCCGTTGAGGGATTCCTGTTTGTTGCTGTTCAGTTTTACACTTCAAAGGGGGTGTATTCACCCTGAAGTCTTAGTGCATTGTCAAGTTATGGTTACTGGAGTACTCCTAGACTCACCCTCACCCTATCCAAGTTCTACCCAAAATAGAAACCGCAAAAAAAAAAAGACATACACAGCCTGTTCTCTGACTCGAGTGAATGAAAAATTGTGTGCCTAGCTGCAGTGTGCCCATCGGGGGAAAAGAACTCAGAATCAAATTGCCAGACCAATCTGATCTGTGCGCTACAAATCCCTTGTAAAGATATTAAAATAAATGGAAGCAAAAGAAACTTCACTATACATGTGATAGTAGCTTCAACCTTATCACAGTCTTCACTTTACATTGTCGTGGCTAGGGATGAGCAAATCTGCCTTAGTTCAGTTTACATTTGGCAAATCTTTTCAGTTAATCCCATTAAAGTTTACAGGGATAAAATCTTGCTATTTCAACAAAAGCCATGGGAAGCCTGGCACTGTCCTGGGGAAGGGGGGGGGGGGGGGACAAAAAAAACAGTATCTCTCCTACAGAGAACTGTCAGCTCTTCCTAACAGAGTTATCAATTTCTACTGTAGCGTCCTTCTAGGTAGGTTGCCAGGATGATAGGTAAATTTCGTTCTTTATGGCTTCCATGTAATCATTGGAGCAACTAATTATTCCTTTGGGCTGTTCTAGATTTCACAGGCAGCTGATTTTATTGCTCCCCCTGCATTCTGGAGGCTTCTATAACATAGAGGGCTGAAAGAGGCAAATGGGCAGCCTAAATATTTAATGTGCTTCAGTGAATGCCTGGAGAGGTGTGCCCAGTAAGTGGTTGGGGAGAACATAAATAGACTTGGGTTTGGAGCAACCCTCATTCTTGTCTTGCTGGAGTAGTCCCACAGCTCTTCCCCTGTGAGGAATTTTCTGATGTTCATCAAGGTCCCAGCTGTGGCAGAGATGGGAGGCCTTTTCCTCATCATCTTTGGAGCTAACTAGTAGTGACACCTAAGGATTTGGTCAGGAGCACTCACTAAGGAGTGCTGGGTAGAAGCTGGAAAGTTTGTAGCTGTTCTGCAGCATGGTGAGTAGGGATGAGCTTTATGTTCGGGTTGAACACGAGTTCGACTCGAACATTGGCTGTTCGCCCGTTCATCGAAAACCGAACATTATGGGGCGTTTGTGCCAAATTCGAGCGCAACGTAACGCCCCATAATGCACTGCGTGAGCACAGTGCATTGCTCTATGATGATTGGCCAAAACATGCACCATGACCTGCATGCTTGGCCAATCCCAGCGCCCTCAGCTAAGAGAGCCATAATTGGCCAAAGGCAGGGTGCCTTTGGCCAATCATGGCTCAGGGGGACTAAGTATACGCCATCACTATATAAGTCTGCCTGCACGTCGGCCCTGTGTAGTGTGTTGTTGGCATGGATGGAGAGAGAGTGTAATTTAGATTGAGCAGGCAGGAAGGCTATTCAGTTAGCTGCAGTGTATTTAAAAAAAATATATATATATACATACAGACAGTCTCGTGTGTGTGTATGTGTATGTATATATATATATATATATATATATATATAATATAATATATCCACTGCATCCAGTTTAGCTATATCTGACTGCAGGCCATTCCAGGTGTACTTTTTCTAATATACTTCAGGCAGGTTATTCAGTTAGCTGTAGTGTATTTAATATATATACAGACAGTCGTGTGTGTGTGTGTGTGTGTGTGTGTGTGTGTGTGTGTGTGTGTGTGTGTGTGTGTGTGTGTGTATGTATAAATAATAAATATATATATATATATATATATATATATATATATATATATATATATATATATATATATATATATATATATTGTAGGGGATCAGGGGGTGAAGAGCTGGCTCAGAGACAGTCCAGTGAAATAAAAATGGCTTTATTCAGCAAAACAGCAAACCAAAAGTAGACATAAGGCCAGACAGACTTGTCTTATCACACGGATGTGCACACCGGCACAGTTCAGCAGCACACAAGCTTATAAGTAACAGTTCATGGCTCCAATCAGAGCTACAGTCTTTATGTGGTTTATAAGCTCACCCAGAAAGTTCACCATCCAGCAATGGACATTTCCACACAGCGTCCTGCTGTGTCTCTCTCTCCTACTCAAACAGCTCCTCACTGACACTTTCAGCACACCTGATAATAAGCAGGTCTGAAGGGGAAGAACCTGCCTTCTTTGATTAACCCCTTCTTAACCCTGCCCCAGGCTGACCCTCTACAATATACACACACTGCATCCAGTGTAGCCAAGCCTATATCTGACTGCAGGCCATTCCTGGTGTACTTTTTTCTAATATACTTCAGGCAGTGTACACAGTACCGTGCACCCATAGTGCAGTTGCTACTACTTTTCTGGTAGTGTACACAATACAGTACACCCATAGTTGTTATTACACTTATGTTGGTGTACACAGTACAGTGCACCCATAGTGCAGTTGCTACTACTTTTCTGGTGGTGTACACCAGTGTTTCTCAACTCCAGTCCTCAAGGCGCCCCACTAGGTCATGTTTTCAGTTTCACTGCCTTAGTAATTACCACAGCCGAAAAACTGATCACATCCCCTGTGCAAAATAATGGAAAGCCTGAAAACAAGACCTGTTGGGGCGCCTTGAGTACTGGAGTTGAGAAACACTGGTGTACACAGTACACAATACATACAGTGCACCCATAGTTGTTGTTAGACTTTTTTTAGTGTACACAGTACCGTGCAGCCATAGTGCAGTTGCTACTACTTTTCTGGTGGTGTACACCGTACACAATACAGTGTAGTGTGGTGTTGCAAAACAAAATCCTCATCATGTTTGGAAGGCCACCAAGGAGTGGTAGACGCTCACAGGCCACTAAAAGAGGACAAGCAGGCTCTGTGTCTACAGTCAACAGTGCTGGTCATGGACATGGTGCATCTTCTGCAGGTGGCCGTGGGGCAAGCTTGTACTTTTTTCCTCCTGCTGAGACAGGGGCAGAAAAATTGGGCCTTTGGTGGTGGTGGTGCAACAAAACTGTAACCCCTCACAGATACTCTTGTTGGGCACAGGAACGGGCCCTGCTGTGAAATATTAGATTAAAAATTGTAATTACATGCCCCTGTTAAACAGGGACAGAAAAATTGGGCCTTAGGCAGTGGTGGTGGTGCCCTAAACCAAAAATATTGTTGGAAGCTAGCATCATCAAGATTGAGGAGGAATAGGATAGTCACTCAGCATAGGCAGTCTTCAAGGGATCCCACATCCATAGAAAAATCAATCCTTACTGCTGACCGCCCTGTCCAACAACACAAAAACATTGCCTTCCACATGCCGGTAGAGAGCTGGAATGGCCTTCTGTGAAAATAAATGGCATTTTGGAACCTGCAACTGAGGTACAGCACATTCCACAAATTCAGGAAAGGGGCAGAGTCTACCAGCTGAAAAGGCAGTAGTTGCAGTGCTAGCAATTTGGCCAAGCTAGCATTCAGACGCTGAGCATGTGGATGACTGGGACCAAATTTCTTTTTACGGGTTAGCAACTGGGGTAGGGAAATTTGCCTGCTAAAATCAGATGGTGGTGTACTGCTAGCAGATTGGCTGCAAGTAATTAGGACACCTATTGCTATACCTTCATTCCTCGCAGTGCAGGTTTTCATGAGGACTGGAGGTATAGTAGGGTTGGAGATGCCAGATGAGGAGCAAGGACAAGTCCCCCTTTTTCTTTGATGTGGGTCTTTCAAGTGCTGTTGCCAACGGACTTGTTGCCTTATGAGTTTATGTGAAATCTCCATTAATATCTGTAAAATATTGTAATTATCAATATATTTAATTTAGCTTGTATCTATGTAGGGCTGAACATATTATCTTCACAGAAATCTCTGGTAGACCAAACAATTTGGTGCCTAGGCTTGTGTATACAAACAATGGGATCCAAACCTAATTTTTTTTTTACACATACTCACTTCAAAGGATCCCATCCTGGTGTATGCAGCATGAAGGGAGGCAAACCCGTGATCAATACTTAACTTCCCGGGAAAATTCAAGTTAATCTCCTGCTCAGAATAGTCACAAGGATTTGTATTTCAGGGGGCTGAATTATGCAAAGTATAGGGATTGGAGATGTAGCCAGTCCTTAACCAGGAATAGGGAAGCTCACCAATCAGAGCCACGCTATGCCAACCAATGAGGCATCAGCATGTAATGATATACACAGGCTAGATGGGAGGGAAACAGACACTTTTATGGGAGAGCAACCATCAGAATGGAACCTTGATGCAAAGGGTAATTATGGGAAAGGTCTGCATTTTACTTGTAACTAAATATGTTTGTAGATTAATGTTTTAAGGAATATACTCTGTATTCCTTTATGTAATTCTCTTATTTTAACCTAATATTTTCTTCATTGGTGTAGACTATAGATAGATGGTTGTGTATTAGATAGACTTTCAACTACAAACTAAAGTTTTCACTCATGGTCACAGAACTCTCATTTAACCCAAATCATATCTGAGAGATATTAAATCTCAAATATAGTATACGGGAAACAGACTGCATGGGAGGTCGTCATATGTGTGGTCAAGCATGTGGTGCCCAAGCAGCTGCTGTTCTGGCCATGCTTGATCTGCTTCAGACATAGGTTGCACACGTGTTCAAAAAGGCCCACACCAAGGAACTTTTCAAAATCAGCCGGGAGTCAGCAGCGCCCTGCACCTGCGGAGCTCTGCGGTGTGATGCAGTAGGGTGGCTGCCCTTAAGCTGCCCCCTAGAGGACATCCTGCCTCATTGAAGTTGTGCCTCCTCCTCTATTCTATCAGGCACCCAAGTAGAGTCAGTGACCTCATCATCCCCTCCCTCCTCGTCACTGGAGAAAACTTGGCACTATGCTGAAGCTGGGGGAACATCATGACTGCCAGTTTATTGTCCTTCTTGGGCACCCCCTCTCTCTAGGCTCACATTACTCCCTTCCTCAACCTGGGAACCAACATCAAAGCCTTCAAATCACTGCGCATCCTCCAGCAGCATGTACGCGACACTGTGGTCGAATAGTTCGGGGGACTCCTCCGTGCATGATGGTGGAGCTACTGAAGGAGTGACTGTGGACAAGGAGCCGGTGGAATAGGCCGCTTTGGCATCACCATAGAAAGAAACACTACTATGAGCCTGGGTGACAGAGGATGAGCACGGCTTTATTATCCACTCCACCAACTCTTCTGCATGTTCTGGCTCAATACCTTTTGACCAGCAGCAGAAAAAAAGGACAAGTGTGCCCCACGGCCACCTGCAAAGGATGCACCATGTCCACGACCAGCACTGTTGACTGTAGACACAGAGCCTGCTTGCCCTCTTTTAGTGGCCTGTTAGCGTCTGCTTCTCCTTGGTGGACTTCTGGACATGATGTATATTTTGTTTTGCAACACCGCACTACACTGTATTGTGTACTGTGTACACCACCAGAAAAGTAGTAGCAACTGCACTATGGCTGCACTGTATTGTGTACTGTGTATACAACCAGAAAAGTAGTAGCCACTGCACTACAGCTGCACTGTATTGTAATTATCTAATATTTCACAGCAGGGCCCATTCCTGCGCCCAACAAGAATCTCTGTGAGGGGTTACAGTGTTGTGGCACCACCACCGCCTAAGGCCCAATTTTTCTGCCCCTGTTTAACAGGGGCATGTCATTACAATTCTTGATATAATATTTCACAGAAGGCGCCCACCAAGAGTAACTGTGAGGGCTTACAGTGTTCTGGTACCACCAACACTTAAGGCCCAATTTTCCACAGAGTGTATAGGGCAGGCCATATAGTATATTACAGCCAGTCCCCTATTTTCAAACATCCGACTTACAAACGACTCCTACTTACAAACGGAGGGAGACAACAGGAAGTGAGAGTAAATCTACCCCATGGAAGGGAAATTCTCTCCTGTAAGAGTTAATATGGGAAAAAGGTGTCTCCACCGATGCTTTATCACCAATCCTAGTTTCCCTAATAACCCAAAATCTTCAAAATCCAATTGTCATTGGGACAGAAAGTGAGGTGAAATCTTCTGAACAGGGGCACAGACAGCAAAACAAATGTTACAGGGTTGATGATAACCCTTCCCTATGTTATCCAAAAAGCTTAACAATAGATTTTTTGGCTGGAGCTACTCTTTAAAAATGTACCTGTTCCAAATTACAAACAGATTCAACTTAAGAACAAACCTACAGTCCTTATCTTGTTTGTTACCCGGGGACCGCCTGTATACTGCTGTTCAGAGTATATAGGGCCTGGGGGCCCCACACCTTTTTTTTTTTTTTTTTGTAATTTGGGTGTGGGTTTCCCCTTAATATTCATACTAGACCCAAAGGGCCTGGTAATGGGCTGGGGGGGGGTACCCATGCCATTTTTCTCAATGATTTTCATCTATATTGCCGGGACCCGACATTACATTAGAGCCGCAAGCAGTTTTAAATTATCTTTATTCCTTCTAAACTGTTCTAAACATGAGAAAAATGTGCTGCTTGACAGGCATACTATAGTCACCCCCCAGGCACAATATTTAAAGGAATATTTCACTTTTATTGTTTCACTTTAAGCATTATTAAAATTACTGCTCCTGAAAAAACATGTTTTTAAAACCTTTTTTTTTGCATTGATACATGTCCCCTGGGGCAGGACTCGGGTCCCCAAACACTTTTTATGACAATAACTTGCATATTAGCCTTTAAAATGATCACTTTTGATTTTTCACGTTCGCGTGCCATAGACTTTAACGTTGTTCGCACAAATTATTTGCCTGTTCGCATGTTCTGCCGCGAACCGAACCGGGGGTGTTCGGCTCATCCCTAATGGTGAATATTAATCCCTCCCTTACTGAAAGTGTCTGATGGAAGATAGGAACTGAGCTTTTGTCCTGAGAAATAGCGATGTCTACAGGAAACTGTGGAGAGTTCTATTGTCCTAGACAGATATTGTGAGAATAAATCTGAGCTCATGATTAGAGTTGAGCAGACACCTGGATATTCGGGTTCGGCCGAACTTCGGAAAAAAGTCCTGGTTCGGGACCGAACTTGACCCGAACTTGACCCCGAACTCCGAACCCCATTGAAGTCAATGGGGACCCGGACTTTTGAACACTAAAATGGCTGTAAAAAGGTCATGGAAAGGGCTAGAGGGCTGCAAAAGGCAACAAAATGTTGTTAAGAGCATGGCAAGTGATCTGCGAACAAATGTGGATAGGGAAATAACTTAAAATAACATAAAAAAAAAAAAATGCTGGAGGCCCCCTTCTCAGCAGAAGAGGTACAGGAAGTCATTAAGAACCTCAGAAACTCAACGGCACGATGCCGCACATATGGTGGGAATACCCCAGAATACGCACTTTCTGGAAAAAATTATTCAATTTAATGGATAAAATAGTGGGAAAATAAAATACTTGGAAATTAAAAAAAATGAAAAAATAATAATCTTGACCTAGGAGGACGAAATTCAAATGGAGTAGGAGGTTGAGGTGGCGGTGTAGGTGGGAGCGGTGGTGGAGGAGGACGAGGTAGCCAACACTGGTTCAAAAATACAACAATGGCTGGGTAAGGCTAGTGGTGAATGATGTGTCGAATTCTGTCCCCTGTCGCATAGTGTCCGCCCTGTACTGAGCTTGCTCAGTACGTAGGACAAGGGGATTTTGATTTTGAAACTCTCCGAAGACGATGCGCGGTGACTCCAGGTTCAAGCCACATCATCCGAGGTTGAAGCCTAGCCAAGCGAGCCCGTGAGGGGCCCTGTTACTATGTGCTACCGTATGTCCACTTGGATGGTCGGGCTTGAACCTGCACTCACTGCGCAGGCGACGTTCATCTTTGGAGATTTTGTGAATCTTCTTGTCCTCCGTACTGCGCAAGCACTGCACCAGCGCAGTAAGTGGCCGGACACTATCCGATAGCAAGACAGTTTTCGTCAGAACACCGGTATATGTGTCTATTCTGCACAAGGTACGGCCAAGTCCTGTGGGATCCATGCCTGGTTCATTTTAATGAACGTGAGCTTGTCCACATTGGCTCTGGACAGGCGGCTGCGCTTGTCTGTGATAACGCCTCCTGCTGTGCTAAATACACGTTCAGATAATACACTGGCGGCAGGGCAGGCCAGCACCTCCAAGGCGTAAAGGGCAAGCTCAGGCCATGTGCCCAATTTGGAGACCCAGAAGTTGAAGGGGGAAGACCCGTCATGCAGTACATGTAGGCGTGTGCACACATACTGCTCCACCATGTTGGTGAAATGCTGCCTCCTGCTAAGACGTTCCATCTCAGCTGGTGGTGCTGGTTGTTGTGGCTTGCTGACAAAGCTTTTCCACATTCCGTCTATGCTAACCCTGCCTTGCAAGGTGCTGGCGGTGCCCCGGCTGCATTGGCGACCTCTTCCTCCGCCTCTGCCTTCGCCTTGTGCTTCCACCGTACCCCCGCTTCCAAGTGGGAATGCCACCAGCAGCACGTCTACCAGCATGCGCTTGTACTCGCGCATCTTACGATCACGCTCCAGTGAGGTAATTAAGGACGGCACGTTGTCCTTGTAACCGGGATCCAGCAGGGTAGCCACCCAATAATCAGCACCAGTTAAAATGTGGGCAACTCGGCGGTCGTTGCGGAGACACTGCAGCATGTAATCGCTCATGTGTGCCAGGCTGCCCAGAGGCAAGGAAAAGCTGTCCTCTGTGGGAGGTGTATCGTCTGTGTCCTCTGTATCCCCCCAGCCACGCACCAGTGATGGACATGAGCTGGTCTGGGTTCCACCCTGCTGTGAACATGGTTCCTCCTCCTCCTCCATCTCCTCCTCATCCTCCACCTCGTCATCCTCCAGAACTGTGCCCTTGCTGCCAGACAATTGTGTATCTGGCGCTTGTTGGTGCAGGAACCCACCCTCGTAGCCACTTGTAAATGACTGCCCTGAAAGCCTTGGAAATTAACCCTCTTCCTCCTCCTCCTCCTCCTCCTCCTCCTCATCCTGTGCCACATCCTCTTCAATCATCGCCTGAAGAGTTTTTTCAAGGAGGCATAGAACTGGGATAGTAACGCTGAGAACGGCGTCATCGGCACTGGCCATGTTGGTGGAGTACTTGAAACAGCGCAACAAGGCACACAGGTCTCGCATGGAGGCCCAGTTATTGGCGGTGAAGTGGTGCTGTTCCGCAGAGCGACTCACGCGTGCGTGCTGCAGCTGAGACTCCACTATCGCCTGCTGCTGCTCATACAGTCTGGCAAGCATGTGCAAGGTGGAGTTCCACCTTGTGGGCACGTCACATATGAGACGGTGAGCGGGAAGGCCGAAGTTACGCTGCAGCGCTGACAGGTGAGCAGCAGCAGGGTGAGAACGCCAAAAGTACGCACAGACGGCCCGCACTTTCTGCAGCAGCTCTGGCATATCGGGGTAATTCTTAAGGAACCTCTGGACCACCAAGTTCAGCACATGCGCCAGGCAAGGGATGTGCGTCAAACCGGCAAGGCCCAGAGCTGCTACGAGATTTCGCCCATTATCGCACACCACCAGGCCGGGCTTGAGGCTCACTGCCACCAACCACTCATCGGTCTGTTGTTCCATGTCCCTTCACAACTCCTGCGCGGTGTGGGGTTTTTCCCCCAAACAGGAAAGTTTTAAAACTGCCTGCTGTCGTTTAGCCCTGGCTGTGCTGAAGTTGGTGGTGAAGGTGTTACGCTGACCGGATGAGGAGGCGGTAGAGGATGAGGAGGCGGAGTAGGAGGAGTTAGCAACAGGAGGCAAACTGAAGTGCCCTGCAATCCTCGGTGGTGGAAGGACATGCGCCAAACTGCTATCCGCCTCAGGCCCAGCCGCCACTACATTTACCCAGTGTGCTGTTAGGGAGATATAACGTCCCTGACTGTGCTTACTGGTCCACGCATCCGTAGTTAGGTGGACCTTGCCACAGATGGCGTTGCGCAGTGCACACCTGATTTTGTCCCCCACTTGGTTGTGCAGGGAAGGGATAGCTCGTCTGGAAAAGTAGTGGCGGCTGGGTACGACGTACTGTGGGACAGCCAATGACATCAGCCTTTTAAAACTCTGCGTCTCCACCAGACGGAATGACAGCATTTCAAAGGCGAGGAATTTTTAAATGCTGGGATTCAGGGCCAGGGATCGCGGGTGGCTAGGGGGGTACTTTCTCTTCCGCTCCAGTGTTTGGGAAATAGAGAGCTGAACGCTTCCATGGGACATTGTGGAGATGGTTGGTGACCCAGGTGGTAGTGTTGCTGGCAGATCCTCTGTTTGCGGGTTGGCAGGTGTCACTGTCACTACAGAGGTGGATGAAGAGGCCGAGACTGCAGCAGAAGAGGAAGCAGGAGGAGCCAGAGACCTTTCTTGGTTTTTGAGGTGTCTACTCCACTGCATCTCGTGCTTTGCACTTAGATGCCTGGTCATGCAGGTTGTGCTCAGGTTGAGAACGTTTATGCCTCGCTTCAAGCTCTGATTGCACAGCGTGCAAACCACTCGTGTCTTGTCATCAGGACATTGTCTGAAGAACTGCCACGCTAGGGAACTCCTTGCACCTGGCTTTGGTGTGCTCGGTCCCTTGCTGCGTTGGGCAGTAGCAGACGTACTGTCTAGGGGACGGACGCTCCGCTTTTGCACCCTGCTCCCTCTTCTGCTGTGCTGGTGGCTCTGTGCGACCACCACCTCTTCCTCCGAACTACACTGGTCACCTGCATGACGTTGATTCCATGTGGGGTCAAGGACCTAATCGTCCTCCACATCATCTTCCACCCAAAATTCACCCCTGCCCTCCTTGTCGGTCTGCACAATGGCGAAAGCAGCAGCAGTTGGCACCTGTGTTTCGTCATCATCCGAGACGTGCTGCGATGGTCCTCCCATGTACTCATCATGAAACATAAGTGGTTGGGCATCAGTGCACACAATCTCTTCCACTTCTGGGGCAGGGCTAGGTGGATGGCCCTGGGAAACCCTGCTAACAGGGTCATCAAAAAGCAGAAGAGACTGCTGCATGATTTGGGGCTCAGACTGATTGGCTGATTTGCAAGGGGGTGATGTGAAAGACTGATGGACATCGGCTGCAGGTGCCAACTCTGAACTTTCATCAGGAGACTGGGTGGGAGACAATGTGAAGGAAACGGAGGCACTGTCAGCAGCAACCCAATCTACTATCGCCTGTACTTGTCCTGGCCTCAACATTCGTACAGCCTCATTAGGCGCGCCAAAATACTGCTGCAGGCTCTGTCGCCTACTCGCACCTGAGGAAGGTGTTTCACTAGTGCGTGTAGCTGGCACAGATCGACCACGTCCTCTCCCTGCAACAGGAGCGCCACCAGCAGCACCACGACCCGGGCCACGTCCCCTTTTTGATGATCTCCTCATATTTTCAAAATGTATGATCTCGCCCTAAATGGGTGTTTCTGTATATAGCAGAATACACGTACAGTGTCTAAAGCGTTTATGAACACGCAGAAAATGCTATTGGGGAAAAAAAAAACACTGCAAAATTAAATTTTTTTGCAATGTTTTTCCAATATCAGAATACACGGACAGTATGTAAAGCGTTTATGAAAACGCAGAAAATGCTATTGGGGAAAAAAAAACACTGCAAAATTAAAAATTTTTGCAATATCAAAATACATGGATACTGTCTACAGCGTGTATGTATGAACACGCAGAAAATGCTATTGGGGGGAAAAAAATCAAAATTAAATTTTTATGCAATGTTTTTCCAATAGCAGAATACACACAGACTATGGTGTATCTCTAATGCCGCGTACACACGTGCGGACTTTTGCC
This sequence comes from Lithobates sylvaticus, assembly GCA_028564925.1. NCBI lineage: Eukaryota > Metazoa > Chordata > Amphibia > Anura > Ranidae > Lithobates > Lithobates sylvaticus. The sequence continues at coordinate 261,094,462 of CM053027.1, read as the reverse complement.
GGCGGACTTAGTCCAGCGGACAATCCCGCGGGACTTTCCAGCTGGGTCCGCTGGACTTTCCGAGCGTGTGGACTTGCCCACACACGCACGGACTTCTCCAGCGGATAATCCGCCGGCCAAAAGTCCGGGACTTTTGAAAATGAACGGACTTGCCCACACACGGAGCAGTCCGTTCATTTCGAACGTAACTTCAGGTTACGTAGCTAGCGTAGGCAGTAAATGCCGCCCGCTAGCTCCGTAAGCTGGCATGGATTTAAAGGGAATCCCCACGCCGAAAAAACGGCGTAGGGTTCCCCCCAAATCCAAGTCAGACCCTCATCCGAGCACGCAGCTTGGCAGGCCAGGAAAAGGGGTGGGGACGAACCAGCGCCCCCCCCCCCCTCCTGAGCCGTACCAGGCCGCGTGCCCTCAACATGGGGGGGCCCTGGGGAAAGGGGGGCCGGCGGCCCCCCCACCCCAGGGCACCTTGTCCCCATGTTGATGAGGTCAAGGGCCTCTTCCCGACAACCCTGGCCGTTGGTTGTCGGGGTCTGCGGGCGGGGGCTTATCGGAATCTGGGAGCCCCCTTTAATAAGGGGGCCCCCAGATACCGGCCCCCCACCCTATGAATGAGTATGGGGTACGATGTACCCCTACCCATTCACCTAAGGTGGAAAATGTAAAGTAAAAAAACACACACACTTTTGAAAAAATATTTTATTGCTCCGGGGGTCTTCTTCCGTCTTGGGGGTCTTCTCGCCGGACTCCTCCGCTCTCTTCTGCTCTTTTACCTAGCTCTTTCACGAGCGGGGGAGTCCGGCTACCTTCTTCGTCATCGCCGCCGTCGTCTGGGGGTCTCGATCCGCCTTCGGGGGTCTTCGGGGGTCTCTTCTGTTCTTGCGGCGGTCGTCGTCTTCCGCGCCGCCGGCGCCTTCTTCTTCTTCTTCTTCTTCTTCTTCTTCTTCTTGTCCTTCTTCTTCTTCTTCTTCCGATGTTGACCCGTCGCTGTCTCTGCCCGGAATGCCTGTGCCGCTCTGCGCTGGGACTTATATAGGGGCATGGGGACAGGGTCACATGTTCATGTCACATGGTGACCCCGCCCCCTTGCGATGTCACAGTCCCAGCATCCTCCGGGACTGTGACAACACAAGGGGGCGGGGTCACCATGTGACATGTGCATGTGACCCTGTCCCCATGCCCCTATATAAGTCGAAGCGCAGCGCGGCACAAGCATTCCGGGCAGAGAGAGCGTCGGGTCAACATCGGAAGAAGAAGAACAAGAAGAAGGACAAGAAGAAGAAGGCGCCGGCGGCGCGGAAGACGACGACCGCCGCAAGAACAGAAGAGACCCCCGGAAGACCCCCGAAGGCGGATCGAGACCCCCAGACGACGGCGGCGACGACGAAGAAGGTAGCCGGACTCCTCCGTTCGTGAAAGAGCTAGGTAAAAGAGCAGAAGAGAGTGGAGGAGTCCGGCGAGAAGACCCCCAAGACGGAAGAAGACCCCGGAGCAGTGCAATAAAATATTTTTTCAAAAGTGTGTGTGTTTTTGTACTTTACATTTTACACCTTAGGTGAATGGGTAGGGGTACATCGTACCCCATACTCATTCACATAGGGTGGGGGGCCGGGATCTGGGGGCCCCCTTATTAAAGGGGGTTCCCAGATTCCGATAAGCCCCCGCCCGCAGACCCCGACAACCAACGGCCAGGGTTGTCGGGAAGAGGCCCTTGTCCTCATCAACATGGGGACAAGGTGCTTTGGGGTGGGGGGGCCGCACGGCCCCCCTTTCCCCAGGGCACCCCCCATGTTGAGGGCACGCGGCCTGGTACGGCTCAGGAGGGGGGGGGCGCTCGTTCGTCCCACCCCTTTCCTGGCCTGCCAGGCTGCGTGCTCGGATGAGGGTCTGACATGGATTTGGGGGGAACCCCCACGCCGTTTTTTCGGCGTGGGGAGTCCCTTTAAATCCATGCCAGGTCACGGAGCTAGCGCGGCGGCAGTAACTGCCTACGCTAGCTACGTAACCTGAAGTCACGTGCTAAATGAACGGACTTGCCGATGAGCGGCAAGTCCGTTCATTTCAAAAGTCCCCGCGGACTTGCCCACTAACGGCGGGATTGTCCGCCGGACTGCCAGTCCAGCGGATAATTTTAAAACCAAACTTAAAACTTTGGTCCGCCGGACTTTGGCGCCAAAAAGTCCGCCGGCGCCCACACACGAGGGGATTATCCGCTGGACTTCAGTCCAGAGGATAATCCCCGCGGGATTGTCCCTTCGTGTGTACGCGGCATAACTCCTAAAATCCTCTCAGCAGCACAGGAACCTGTCTATAGCCCTGTCTATAGCAGAATGACGCTGTGTGCTGTGTGTCTGACCTATATATAGAGGCTGGGTCACATGCTGCACTGGCCAATCACAGCCATGCCATTAGTAGGCATGGCTGTGATGGCTTCTAAGGGCACACTAGTGAAACGATCATCGATTGGCTGCCCTGCAGCTGTTAAAAAGGCGCCAATACAGCGCCGAACACCGGACCCGAACCCGAACTTACAGCCAATAGTTCGGGTTCGGGTCTGGGTCCCGAACACCCAAAAGTCCGGTACGGACCCGAACTTTACAGTTCGGGTTCGCTCAACCCTACTCAGGATCCTAGTAAGTGTGTGTTTTGTCCTACTTTTGGGGTGCCAGCAGTAGCTCTCTCCCTGCAACAGCTCTCATAGGGTCTCAGATACTGGCCATTCCCCTTCTCTCAGCAGGATTCTGGACTGTGAACTTTGTTTAGAGTGTTTTCCCGTACTGTGCAGTGTACCTGAATTTGCACTGGTTACCTACAGCTGTGAAATTGTGCAGGGTAACTAGGCGCCAAAGAGACTTGCCTTATGGTCCCCAGCTGTGAGCGTTTAGACTGTTCTCTCATTGATGTTGATAGGTGCTTTGGAGTATCCCATAACACCCCACTCTCTCCCATTACACATTCTACAAGCAATACATCTTAAAAAAAACATCCCCTATACTGTTTAATGGAGCCAGAGTGAATTGACTGTTGTCTGTGGGATTGGTAGCCTCTGCACTGTTTGGGGAAAAAAAACTGTAAATCAGTGGCTCCTACGGGGGTTGCGCTACATTACAAATGACTGGCTTTTGTAACTCAGCTGACCAGGAGAAAAGACTATGCACTGCTTTATTGGATGTTCCTTATTTCTGATGGTAATCCTGCAAGGTTTTTGGCTAAAGGTTATCGATTTGAGAACTTCTCAAATCCCACTTTCTCCCAATCTCCTTGGCCCTTTCAGAGAGATGGAGGAGCAGCTGTGTGGGCAGAGGGGAGAGAGAGAGGACACTAAATGCTGTCAGGTCTGTGCTGTAGCCAGAGGAGAGCCTATCCCCTCTTGAGACAGCAGAGGACTTTGTGATTGGCTGGTGTGCACTGTGCAGCCTAGGAGAGAAAGAAAGACTGCTGGGAACTTACTGGAATTGTGCAGAACACAGTCTTTACAGAGACAGTTCTTTATTAAACCATGGACTTGATGAACTACAAGTCCCTGGGGCGCAAGGCGCTGAGTAGGAGGAAAAATATAGAGAAGTCTGAGCTTGATGCAGTGGGGAGAGTGAGAGTCATCTCAGTGAGCTGCTGTGTCGGAGAGCTGCCTGCTGGAGAGAGTTCACTCTGCCATGCTGCCACATCATCAGGTCTGTGAGAGATCGCCACCGCTAGTTCCTGCATCACTACTGACATCATTGGTTCCATGAGACTGCTGGGTCCTTAGTCGCAGCCAACATCACTGGTTCCAGACTCTAGAAAGTGGGAGGAGGTGTAATCGCAGATTGTTTGGTGGTGAAAGGTCGTTGAGTACTTCCTACCCAATTCTTAATGCGACAGTGTCATCTTATTTTAGGATATATTTTGTGTACTCAAACCCTGTGTTGTGGGATCCACTCAAATCTAAGCGGTCCAACGCTGGAACTATGGGCCCCAACAATTACAAATACACTGGCCAGTGGGAAGGGTTTGGAAAAATGGAAGGACCTTAAGCTTCCAGTACCACCCTTCATGTAGATGCCCCCTATCCCCAGGGCACAGATGCAGAGGCATTGGGTCCTCCAATTACTTGTGATGTTATATGAAACTGATATCGGTTATTGTTCACTCTTATTGCCATTCTGTTTGCTGATGTGCTGAGTGTATAGCACACATAAATATTCTCTTTTCAGTCTTTGTGTGTCAGAGTGTGGTGCTGCCCTGGTTTTGTGACACTTGGAACAGGCGACCAAAGCAACACAGCTCCTTCGGGGGGTAAGTGCTATACAGTATATAGACAAAATAAAAAGGGGAGCAGCCAGAAGCAGGAAATGACACTACAAAATTGATTCTAATTTCTGTAAAGTATTGGGAAGGGGATGGAATGACACCCCAATGAAATGACTTAATTGTAGCAACTGTGGTAGGTTAGGTGCTAGAAGTAAGGCAAATTTTGTTTTTGTCTTTACTGTTAGAAGTGGAGACTATGTTCTGCAGCTACAGGCTTGTCAATCTCCCACTGTCTTTCCAGAATATTCTGAAAATATAGTGAGTAGGAAAAGACAGAGTCTGAGCTGGCCCTGGATACAGCTTCAGCCAATCCCTGGTCAAGAAGAATGGCCAGCAGAGAGTGGGCCAGCCTGGAAATGCTATCAGATGATCCGCGCTTAGTGAGGAGCCTAGGATCACCTCAAACTTCACAGGAACATTCAAGGCAACACTCAGAGGGGATCTTCCTGGGAGAATTTGAGTCAAGCTGAAGCTGAGAGGAGGTCTTTAGATTGCCTGGGTCACAGTGAGTAGGCCTTAGATAATTATCAGGAGAGAGACTGTTGCCTGTACACCCCCTTCTTGATAGAGGGATCATTCCAGACTTGCTGCCAGGGTTGTGCCTTAGAGAAGAGAAGAGAAGGCTCCTGGGCTATAAACTGTGTGCTACCTTTTTGTGGAGGAAAACTCTGCCTTATTTGCTTAGCTGCTTCAAGATAAAGTCCTCTGTCAAGTTGTTTAGTTCTAGGCATTCCAAAGCTTTTCCCAATCCCTATGCCAGTTCTAGAAACCAATAAAAAAACAACAAAAAATACACTATTTGCCTAATTACTGTCTGAGGAAGGGATCAGAACCTGGGATCAAATCGCTGGACCAAGTCAGGTGTCCACATCATGATCATCATGAGGTTATACTGTAGATGGGATCTTGTACAGAAGAGTCCTGTTTTCTTGATAGTGTGAAGAAGGCTGGCAGATCATCCAAGAAGAGCAAACCATCTTGTTATGTTTTGGTATGCCCTGACCATGTAACAAAATTTACATTTGTAATTCTAACCTATAGAGTGACCAGCAAGAATTAGTGTATATGGTCTGTGGGTTTATTTTTGTTCTTGAGACTGCATGAATAGGTTGTTGTAGCATTCTATCCAGAAAAAACAATACTACTATATCATCCCTCGGTCAATACCAGAAGTGATTGTACGTTAACAAGAGGGTAGAGATAAATGGAATTCCGCTGTGTGTGTGTGTGTGTGTAGTAATATCTTCACTTAAAGAGGGAGTCCACCTAAAACAAAAATTATTAAAAGCCAGCAGCTACAAATACTGCATTTGGGGGAATCATTGGGGGAATCAGGAAGTGAAGTGTTGCGGCTTCACTTCCCGGTTCCGTACTGGGCATGCGCGAGTCGCGCTGCACGTCGTAAGTGGTCCCCGCTATCTGCTGGGACCTGTGTGTTTCGCAGGAGACAGCAGGGGGGTGCAGGAAGGCGCGTGACTCCCGCGGGAGTTTATTCCCGGAAGTGGGTGCAGATACCTGTATTATACAAGTATCTGCACCCCCCTCCCCCCGAAAGGTGCCAATTGTGGCACCGGAGGGGGGGGGGAATCAGATGAGTGGAAGTTACACTTTTGGGTGGAACTCCGCTTTAAGCATTGTCTAAACAATCATGGAAATATGCACAAGGCATACACTGTACTGTATATGCTTGTCAGTGCATAAAATACTTGTTCTGACAACTGAGGTAAGGTATTTTGCCACACACAGCTGGCTTCCAATTATTGATACAAATAAAGCACGTTTTATTATATCACATTGGATCACATTGTATTTTTGTCAGAAACCATGAAATCAGACCGAGACAGAAGTACAGTTAGATCACACTTGTTTAATAATAAAAGTAAAAAGAACAAACATAGTCCAAAACATAGCCAACGTTCAGTAACCAGAACAAATAGTCATTGAAGCCAGAAGTCAGGGATCAATGTAGTTGAACAGCAAGCAGGATCTGGAGTCAGAAGGGATGTCAGCAAAGCAAGTCTTTAAACAGGAACGCAGGAGATAGTCTCTGAGATGTTGACCAAGGCGAAGGTAGAAATCCACAGGGCTGAACGACTTAAGTAGGCAGGACTGACGAGCAAGATATAATAAACAGCTGAGTAACTGTAGAGAGATAGGAGCTGCCAATTAGCGACAGCCGATCGGCCAGCTCTGAGAGGGAAGGGCTGAGCCCAGTCCTGACAATTTTTTTTTTTTTTAAGTGGAACTAAAGGCACAAATACACATCTCTGCTCCAACCATCCAACACCTGTGAGGTCTCTTGCTGGCATTGGCATCTTCTCCTTGGCTGCCAGTTTTCCTCCACCTTGATTGGCCAGCCCAGGATATTGTCACTTCCACACATGCACCTGATGTGTCCACATCATACAGGTGTTGTCACAGATCAGCTGCGGAGCTGATCTGTGTCTTACCTTTACTGCTGTGGTCGGCTGGCACCTGTTGTTCCACTAGCTTGTGTTCAGCTCTGCTGCACACTCCAGCTATGGGTGTCACCGGCTTCACCTGTTGCTAAACATATAATTCCTTCCAGCTACTTCCTGTCCAGCCCCTCATGTACTTCTTTATTTAAACCCCTCTCAAACCACTTTCTGGTTGCTTGAGCATCATTTGTTTCTGAGCTCCCTTCGTGTAACCTGCTTTAACCTGACCTCTCATGAACTGATCTCTTGTGTACCGACTCGGCTTGTTCTGATTACGTTGTCTGCAGCCCACCCTGACCTTGCTCACTATCTGGCTCTCCTTTGCTTCATCCATCCATTCTTGTCTGACAGTGTCTTCTGGTACTTCCTTAGCGAGCAGGGTGAACCCGGGGGTCGTGTCCTGGGGTCAGCACGCAGCTAAGCCCAAACCCTCGTGAGGTGGTCCCTGGCAGAATACCGGCTGGCCCTTAGACTCCACCCCCTGGGGGATCCCGTGTCACCTGCTCACCTGTGGGCTCTCTGTAAGTAGTACCGTGACAGGTGTTCTGTCAGATATGATGACCCGTGAGAAATGGTAACAGAAGTGATGTTCGGCTACCACCATCTTGCTACACCCCACTCTCCTCCACAGTAAGGATACACCGAGAAGGGGGCAAGCGGACATCTTGTTACACCCATTAGAGTTTTGCATTTCACAGTTGTTTTTACCAGTAAATTGAGCATATATGCTGAAATGCAGTATTTGGAAATCCATCAAGCTATTTACATGTGGAATTATAAAAGCAGAGGTGTTCTGTCAGATTAGAAAACCTGTGAGATCAGCAGGTTTGCCACTGCTTTTAAAATTCAACATCTAAACAGTCTTTGGGATTTCTAAATACTGTATTTCACCTTATAAGCTGCGTTTACTGTTAAAAACAACTGTGAGATGCAAAACTCCAGTGGGTGTAACAAGATGTCCACTTGCCCCCTTCTCACTGTATCCTTACTGTGGAGGAGTAGCAAGATGGCGGCGACGGAACGTCACTTCCGTTAGCAATTCTGATGGGTCGCCTAATCTGACAGAGTGAACACCCGAAGAAGGTCCTTCCAGGAGGAAAACAAAAGAGTAGTAGCCTCACCTGACCACCACTTAAAAAGGGCTTTTGGATTGGTTCTTAATTTCTTACATCAATCAGATAGACAGATCCCAGAGTGGAGCTTTAAAAAAGAACAACATTTCAACAGAGGCACCTCTAGAAATGTTTAGCAATGGTAATTTACAAACAGATAATTACAGATAACTGCAAGTTTTCTATTCTTTGCATACCTTATTTTTCTTTTCCTCCTCATTGTTCTCACAGTGGCCACTTTCATTAAGGGCAAATGCATCTATATTTCTTTTACATACCGTAGTTACATAGTTAGTCTGGTTGAAAAAAGACACAAGTCTGTCTAGTTCAACAAATAAAAAGATAAAACAAACAATCCTATAATCCTATATACACAATCCTATACCCGCAGTTAATCCAGAGGAAAGCAAAAAAAAAACAGCAAAGCATGATGCAATTTGTTCCAGCAGGGGAAAAAATTCCTTCCTGGTCCGCCAGAGGCAGTCGGATTTTCCCTGGATCAACTTTACCTATAAATGTTAGTATCCAGTTATATTATGTATATTTAGGAAATAATCCGGGCCTTTTTTAAAGCAATCTACTGAGCTGGACAGAACCAGCTCTTGAGGGAGTCTTATACTGCCTGGAACTCTGGGTCTGCTGCCTGGAACATATTACAGTGCACATCAAAAAAATATCTTTCCTCGTATCTCATGAGATTTTGCAGGTTACACATGAGATTTCCATGGAAGGCACCGGTGATGTAGCCTTGCCAAGATGCAGGGCTATATCACCAGCGCATCACCCAACCTGAAAGTTGAAATACAGTAATTGTAGGTAAAAGCAAAAAATATTTGTTCTCTGCATGTAAACCAAGGCCTGCAACTAGCTCGTAGCAGCAGGATCTCCAATATCATGCAAGAAAAACTGAGGGGCTTTGACAACTTTGGTTTTCCAACTGGTTCCAAAAGCTGTCACTCAACCCTCCCACATCTTTGCCTTAAGTATTTTATCATGTTTAAACCTTACTGATGTTACTTTTTTTTATTTAGCAAAAAAAAAAAATAAAAATAAAATATTTGTTCAACTACTGAACGTAAGACAATTTAATATCAGCATGCAGAGCGAAAGGGGGGAAATATCCACTTTAAATCTCATACTGCAGATAGACATATAAGAGTCTGAGATATAAGAGTCTGTAAGCACATACAGTAAGTTCCTAGGCACCCTCACATACCATATAGTACACTGCTATTTTTCAGAAATTCTACTGAATTTCACTTCACTTTTTCTAAATGTTCATATGATATTCTTAACTTTTTGAGATCAGGTCCACTTTAAAATGTATGTAAACGCTAACGATGAACTTCTTCTGGTTTGCTAAATATATTGATGAACGTGTTTTATGATATCTGTTTGACAAGTGCAAAAAATACCCGTTGATTTTGCCAGAAATCTTGAGAGCGGATAACCTGATGTTCTCTCTGTTTGTGCACAAGGAGGGGTTATGGGGATGAGGAAGGAGAGGAAATAAGGAGAAGACAGTGTTATTTGCAGTGCATTAGAAATTAAAGTAGACAGTACTGACAACACATGCTATGGAATTCAGAGCTGAAAATACACTGTGTTGACATGTCAAAGAGAAAGGTAGGAGCACACTATATTTCTAGGACATGAACAGTTATATCCCTGTATTTGCAGTTTGTGTTTAAAGAGATAAAACATAGGTGTAATAGGTAAAATGCACATGCATTGCAGAGATGTACAAAATATGTTTTTTTTTTTAACCTTCACATATGCATTAAAGTGGCTGTAAACCCTCTCATATACCCAGTGAAGTGAATAGGCTCAGATGATGCACAAACTTGTTTATCTGTGGTCTCCTCTCCTCTACAGCCCTTCAAAAGAGCAAAATTGTGATAAAATCCTTATCTATCTATAAGGAGTACAGAGAGGGTGGAGAGCTGCAGAAATCCCCCTGAGGAAGACATGTGACCCTGTCGATATGCGTTGGGGAGGGGCATAGGACGGTGACGACACTCGGAATCGGTGTGGAGTTGGAAACCCATTAGTTGCCCGAATGGCTTGTGTGTATGCAGTGGAGACACCATATGGATTTTTATGCCTGTAATATCCTGGAAGCACCAGGAAAATGTGAGTACTCTAATCATCTGTGTTTTAATAAAGTGGATTTTAAAAGGGTAGAAGCACTATTAGTGTTTTTTCTTTGCATATATTACCTGGATGGTATGGGCCATTTCTAGAAGTCTTGTAAGAGGAATTAGCAGTGAGGAGTTGGATTGCGCTCTCCATAGCCCAGGTGTGGCTAAAAAGCTTATGTTGACCATACTTCACAGAATAGGTCACATTGCAATAAGTGAGAATATTCTAGGAGGGCGGAGCACTTTTGGTGGTGACACATTTTTTGCTATAAAAGCACAAGGGTGGAGAGCTGCAGTTACAGCTCTTATACACTGTGTGAGAGCTGATTGGAGGAAAGGGACACCCCCCCCCCTCCACAGAGGAACTAAGGAACATTCAGAGCTGCATTCTGAATAGGCAAGCTGTGTGTTTATCTCCCTACCAGACACAAATTTTATCTCATGTGTTGGGAAAAATTCTCAGAAGTGACTCATGCTGATAACAGAGGAGGTACGGATTAGAGAGAAATTACACTAATGGCCCATACACACGATCCGAAAATTGGACGACAGATCGTCCGTGTTTTTTTTTTTTTTACATGCTAGTCGCATAAAATCAGAAGTGATGTCATGTTTTGTAGTGTATTTGTATTCTAATTTCGGACGACAACTGTGTTGATTAAATGAAAATCGTACGATCTGGTATCATACGAGAAAATTTTTTGCGCTTGTCCCATCGGATAATATCGGATCAACTGTCGTGATCGGCTCTCGAAAGCTTTTGTACTAACAATCCGATTATCGTACGATCACGTCGAAAGCTGTATTTTTTGTCCGATTTTCGGATCGTGTGTACGGGCCATTAGGCCGGCCATATATGGAGCAAATTTCTTTTCATGGGTTGCAGGAAAGAAATTTGCTTGATTCCCTCATCAACACAAACAATGTTGATGAAGGAATCCCTCCTATTGGTCCATTGTCAGCCAGTGGCGGCCCGTCCATATGGTGCGCCTTGGCGCTGCCCCCCCCCCCCCCCTCCAGGCAGCCACAAAAAAAATGTAAAAAAATAATATTTTTTTTAATACTGGCCCTTTACAAAAAGAATACAAAAAAAGTTCCTTAAGTGCACTGTGTTCGGACGCCGGACACAGTACACTTATGGGAAGTGCCACATCTATGCAATCAGAGATTGCAGACGTGGTGCTGCATTTGTGGGCGTTTAGCCCGCCTTGCAGCGTTTTCTGAAGCGCCGAGTAGCTTCCGCCTATCCATAGTAACAAATACTACAGGCGCCGGGCGGAAGCTACTCAGCGCTTCAGATTTGATTGACATCTGACCTCAGATGTCACTTCCTGTCTCTCTCTCCCATTGCGCCCGGGAGAGGAACCAGGAAGTATGCCGCTCCATCAGCCCTGCCAATGGAAGGAGACACCGCAGGAGAGGACAACAGCAAGGTAAGTCCCACTGTGGGGGGTTTGAAGTGACAGAGGCTGCATTTAATGGGACACAGGCAGGCTGCATTTGGGGTGGGGGGGGGCACAGGCTGCATTTGGGTGGGGGGACACAGGCTGCATTTGGGGGGGGGGGGACAGGCTACATTTAATGGGACACAGGCAGGCTACATTTGAGGGGGGCACAGGCTGCATTTGGGTGGGGGGACACAGGCTGCATTTGGGGGGGAGGACAGGCTGCATTTAATGGGACACAGGCAGGCTACATTTGAGGGGGGCACAGGCTGCATTTGGGGGGGGACACGGGCTGCATTTGGGGGGGGACACGGGCTGCATTTGGGGGGGCACAGGCAGGCTGCATTTGGGGGGGCAGAGGCTGCATTTGGGGGGACAGAGGCTCCATTTTGTGGGACAGAAGCTGGGACAGAGGCTGCATTTGGTTGTTCAGAGGCTGCATTTGGTTGTTCAGAGGCTGCATTTGGTTGTTCAGAGGCTGCATTTGGTGGGACAGAGGCTGCATTTGGGGGGACAGAGGCTGCATTTGGGGGGACAGAGGCTGCATTTTGGCACTGCCCCCCCCCCCCCCCTCCAGGCAGCCACAAAAAAAAATGTAAAAAAAAAAAACAATGTCTTTAAATAATGGCCCTTTAAATAAAAAAATACATTTTCACCAAGTGGGAGGGGTCAAAAAAGAAGGGCGGGGTCTAGCGCCCCCCCCTCCCCCATCCTAAAACTTCACCAGCCGCCACTGTTCTCCACACTTTCTCCAGACACAAGTAACAGTCTTTGAGCTTGGTTTTTATGTTTTATTAGGGGTAATAACTTGGATGGGGAATAGGAATTATGTGATGCCCAATTTGATAGCAACAAAAATCAGGGACTATTTTCTACCTATGTACAACTGATCTCCTCTAATTCTTTATGTACAACTCCAATTGATCTGACTCCCAGCAGCTGACAGTCTCGGGTAGAAAAGCAAAAGCCCCTGAAAGTGGTTGTAAACGATCCCCTTGTAAAACATCCCATTCAGTTTAAAATAGAAATGAAAGGCAAAAATTTTTGTTTAGATATAAATATGCATTATAAATACACTTTTTCCCTTTTTTATAAGTGATCACATTCCCTCTGTTCTTAGCTGCATAAAAGCTGGGGGAAGGATATTGAGATTCCCAGTGAATAGCTGTGCAGCAGGGGCATGTCAGGACAAGTCTGGTCATTGTAGAAGAGTACACTGAGTTCCAAGCACAGCTAGGTAACTGACCACAGTGAGCTATCCTGCTTAGTGTGGTCAGTTTTTAATAGGAAAGCAGAGGGACTGGCAGGAACACCAGGGATTTCACACAAAGAAAGCAGCAGAAAAGAGAACAGGATACTTTCTCATACAAGTACATGGTACAGCAGTCACATATCGGGAACATGAAGTCCTGGGATAACAAACACTTTAAGAACTAGGAACTTCCTGTTCCTTTTGAAAGCAGCACAAAAGTTGTAGGTTTCATACAGAAGTGACTCCAACTCCACTGTAGACACTTATGCCAGTTCCACAGACTGCGGGAACTACCAGCCCACCTGGCTGCTACTGAAGACCCCCCACCACAGAAGGGGTTCTCCTCAAGGGCCACCACAATTCTCCTCAGTACTCCATCTTCCACCTGACTCCCTGCCAGCATGACTCATCCATTTTTTAAGGCTGGTTTAGCCACTATGTCAGGCCCACATCCTGGGGATTGGCTGAGCTTCCCTAAGTATGCAGATGAACCCTCCTGGTCTCCTCCCTCCAGTTTCCAGAATGTTCTCCAACTTTCCAGAACTGGAGGGGGGGAGTCATCCAGCCCTGAACTGCAATAAGTGTTTGGCCCATATTCAAAGACTCATTTCACCATGAGCCAAAAACATAGATTTACCTGTACTGCCACTAATAGCACACTAAAGGGTGCTACATGTAGCAGTATAGCAACTTCTAAGTAAAGCTCCACCTAAAGTTTGTTGAACACAGCATTAATTGTAAAATGCTAAGTTTGCAGCATTGCAGAGTGTGATGCAGCATAGATTCTCCAATGTCAGTGAATATCTTATCACCTCTTCATATGGCCTCATATGAGATATAATTTACTAGGCTAGTTGGGGAGGGCCACATACGGAGTTAAAGACAATGGGGCTGATTCACGAATGGTTTGCGGCGCACGGCGATGCGCAACGGCCGTTTTCGTATTTAAAAAACATTTGCGCCTGTAACACAGCGCAATTTCCCATTTACTATTATCTTGCCGGCGCACGGGTGGCCGCGATCTGTGCGCCGCTATAGACCTGGCACATGCATTCTTCAACTCAGAATTAAAAGAAGCTGGAAGTGGCAATATTATGGGGGTGATGTGGGTGATGTGAGGAAGTATAGATATGACTGTCCAAGTAACAAATATGCCCAAAATAGAACGGAAAATGTACTTTCTCTGAACAAGCTTGCTGCGCCTGCAAATACACTTGGAACTGCGCTAGGCCAATTTATGTACTGCGCATGCGCAAGCAGCATTCAAGTGCTCTGGTTCACTGCACCGGCAAAATCTTAGTAAATGTCAAGCCATGTAGGTTCATTTGCATAAGTTGAACAGGCGCACCTCTCAACTTGACTTTTTTTTTTATTTTTGCGCTGGTTCACTTCTATGGGTTTTTTAAGGCTATTTTCACACAGGTCATGTTGGCATTAAGAAAATAATAAAATTAAGAAAATTCCATACCAGGCCCTTCAGGTCTGGCATGGATATTAAGGGGAACCCCGCACCAAAAAAAAAAAATGGCGTGGAGGTCCCCCTCAAAATCCATACCAGGCCCTTCAGGTCTGGCATGGATTTTAAGGGGACCCCGTGCCAAAAAAAAATGGCGTGGGGGTCCCCCTCAAAATCCATACCAGACCCTTATCTGAGCACGCAACCTGGCAGGCCGCAGGAAAAGAGGGGGGACGAGAGAGCGCCCCCCCCTCCTGAACTGTACCAGGCCACATGCCCTCAACATTGGGAGGGTGCTTTGTGGTCCCCCCCCAAAGAACCTTGTCCCCATGTTGATGAGGACAAGGGCCTCATCCCCACAAATCTGGCCGGTGGTTGTGGGGGTCTGCGGGCGGGGGCTTATTGGAATCTGGAAGCCCCCTTTAACAAGGGGACCCCCAGATCACGGCCTCCCCCCTGTGTGAAATGGTGGGAGGCTCCCGCTGTGTGATGCTTCTCTTCTTATGACAGGTCTTATATAGCGGAGGGCGGGGCCACCCGGTGACCCCGCCCCCTCTGACGCACGGTTCCATGCTCCATTATATAAGACCTGTCAGAAGAAGAGAAGCGTCACACAGCGGGAACCTCCCATTGCACAGAGCGGCCCGAGAACGAAGAAGAGACGCAGCGGATCGGAGGAAGAAGAAGATGGAGGAAGAAGATGAAGAAACCAAAGGATGAAGAAAGGAAGAAGACCAGAAGAAAGAAGATGAAAGAAGACTTTAATAAAGGACTTGTCAAATACTGTCTCCTGTAATTTTTAACACTTTTGTCACTTTTTTGGTGAAATGGTAGGCCCTTACCATTTCACACAAGGGGGAGGCCGGGATCTGGGGGTCCCCTTGTTAAAGGGGGCTTCCAGATTCCGATAAGCCCCCCGCCCGCAGACCCCCATAACCACCGGCCAGGGTTGTGGGGATGAGGCCCTTGTCCTCATCAACATGGGGACAAGGTGCTTCGCTCTCTCGCCCCCCCCTCTTTTCCTGTGGCCTGCCAGGTTGCGTGCTCGGATAAGGGTCTGGTATGGATTTTGAGGGGGACTCCCACGCCATTTAAATTTTTTTTGGCGCGGGGTTCCCCTTAAAATCCATACCGTTTTTTTTTTTAAATTAAAGTCACCTGGCCTGGGGGCGACTTAAAGTCGTGTTGTAAGTCGCCCCAAGTCGTGTTGTAAAGTCGCCCCAAGTCGTGCTGGAAGTCATGTTGCCCCTGTGTGAATGGACTATTAATACTAACGGCGTGTGCTATTATCAATGGCATATTATTATCGTGGTGCACCGGCATATTATGTGTTGCGCTTATTCGTGCGCCAGTTCATACGCTCAATTAATAATTTATCTGGCGCACCAATTAAGGTCTGAACCGGCGCAGCGCATTCATCTTAGTAAATGACCCCCAATGTGTTGCACGCACCATGTGGTTTCAACAGAAGCCACCATGACACATCCTTCTAATGAAGCCACGTGGCTTGGTGAAACACGTAAATATGCATGTTTTTTTCTGCACCTATTCAGCATTAAAATTAATAATGTCTTATTTACTCTTTCAAAGTAACCCAGGTTATTGTGCCTCTACATGTTCTTTTACATTGACTTTATGAAGAGATTTGTATATGTATATTATTGTAGATTATACCTGGCTGGACACACGCATATACTGCATTTTGACAGAATCTGCTCTATCTAGATGAATGTTTGCTCTACCACTGATCTACCACTGATCCTGCATACATCAGCCCTAAGCACATAATACCAACTTTACTGTTGCAGTTAGCTGGAAATTGATACAAAATATAAACAGTGAATGAGTTAAAATTTTAACTTGGTGTAACAATACTAAAAACATATGTAGCACTGTCCCCGTAGGGCTTGCTGAGTGTTGACTTCATAGGCCTCTCTCCGGTTACCTGCAGCTGGTTGCTAATGGTTCTCGCTTAGTTGCTGAGGGTCCCCACTTTGTTGCTCAGGGTTCCCACTTTGGTGCTCCGGGTTTACCACTGGTTTCTGGGTTCCCCCTTGGTTGCTAGGGGTTCCCCCTTGGTTGCTAGGAGTTCCCTTTCGTTTGGTTGTTACTCCAGCTTGGTTGTTACTCAAAGATCAATCCAGAGTATTTGGGTTTTTGTATTTTATTTGGAACTTGGATGGGAGAAGGGATGAGTGGGATACTCCAACTGGAACTATTAACAATGAATAAGGACAACTTTCATTTGACCTCACTGGGTTACTTGTGGAAGCAGACACACCATACATTTAACCATACAGCCACATGTATGGAAGGGTTAAGTCTTCTTGCTCTTACTAGCAGCAGACTTGATGCACTAAATTATCTTCAGGACAGTCTCTAGCGTCCCCTTTACTGACACCCAGCCACTGACCCTTCTAGCTGAAGGGGGCTGCCCTCACTCGACAGGCCCCAAAGACACAGATCTGTACACACAGTAGGCAGAATCAGGCCCTTCCTGGTGTTTCTCTTCCAGTCAGCTCTGCGGAACCTCTGGGTTCAGCTTCTCTCTCTCTCTCTAGGCCCCTGGGTCAGCCACCCAGGGCCGCACGACCTCCTAAACGGAGGAGAGGGAAGTCATCCTTCTCCCTCCTGGACTCTGTTCCCCCGGCTCAACTAACTCTGAGCACATGTACTCTGGTTTTATATACAGTATCCCACAATGCAATGCAGCACTTTCCTTCTGCCAATTGCCAGGGCTGTAACAAAACCTGTGCACTCACTTGTCAGGTCCCCTCCCACTGTCCAATATGATTCCCTATTGGACCAGTGGGGGACAGTCAGAACAAGCTCATCTGCACTTAGGTACAATAAGCAGACCTAACCAATAGATCCTGCTCCCTGGTAGGCAGAGAGCACTCTTATGCGGCGTACACACGCTCGGACTTTCCGGCGGGATTGTCCGCCGGACCTAGTCCAGCGGAATAGTCCGCCGGACCTAGTCCAGCGGAGGTCCGCCGGACTTTACGAACGTGTGGACTTGCCCACACATGCCCGGACTTTTCCGGCAGACAATCCGCCGGAGTTTTGGCCAAAGTCCGCAGGACTTTTGAAATGAACGGACTTGCCACCACACGGAGGAAAGTCCGTTCATTTAGAATGTCACTCCAGGTAGACGGGACTAGCGAAGGCAGTCAATGCCGCCGCGCTAGCCCCGTCACCTGGTATGTATTTAAAGGTGAATCCCTACGCGGAAAAAACAGCGGCAGCGACGACAGCCACTGCGGCGGCAACACAACAAGCCCGGGCCACTGCTCATAAAAGAGCTGGAAGAAGAAAGCGGAGGCCCGGCAAGAAGAACAGAAGAGACGTGGCGGCGGTGACGAAGAAGAAAGTCGGGCTCCTCCGCTAGTGAAAGAGCTAGTAAAAGAGCAGAAGATAGCGGAGGAGTCCGGCGAGAAGACCCCCCAAGACGGAAGAAGACCCCCGGAGCTGTGCAATAAAGTATTTTAAAAAATTGTGTCGTTTTTTTATTTACACTTTTTTCCTTAGGTGAATGCGTAGGGGTCATCGTACCCCATACTCATTCACATAGGGTGGGGGGCCGGTATCTGGGGGCCCCCTTATTAAAGGGGGCTCCCTGATTCCGATAAGCCCCCCGCCCGCAGACCCCGACAACCAACGGCCAGGGTTGTCGGGAAGAGGCCCTTGTCCTCATCAACATGGGGACAAGGTGCTTTGGGGTGGGGGGCCGCAGGGCCCCCCCTTTCCCCAGGGCACCCCCCATGTTGAGGGCACGCGGCCTGGTACAGCTCAGGAGGGGGGGACTGGTCCCCACCCCCTTTCCTGAACGGCCGGGCTGCGTGCTCGGATAAGGGTCTGAGATGGATTTGGGGGGGGGGCAATGCCGTTTTTTCGGCATAGGGATTCCCCTTTTAACCACCTGAGTTCCAGGCCAATTCTGACATTTCTCTCCTACATGTAAAATTCCAAATTTTTTTGCTAGAAAATTACATAGAACCCCCAAACATTATATATGTTTTTTTTAGCAAAGACCCTAAAGAATACAATGGTGGTCGTTGCAACTTTTTATCTCGCACGGTATTAGCGCAGCAATTTTTCGAACACGTTTTTTTCAGAAAAAAAACTGTTTCCTGCTTTAAAAAAAAAAAAACAGTAAAGTTAGCCCAATTTTTTTGCATAATGTGAAAGATGAAGATACGCCGAGTAAATAGATACCCAACGTCACGCTTCAAAATTGCATGCGCTTGTGGAATAGCGCCAAACTTAGGTATTTAAAAATCCCCATAGTCGACGCTTTAACATTTTTTACGGGTTACATATTTTGAGTTACAGAGGAGGTCTAGGGCTAGAATTATTGCTCTCGCTCTAACGTTCGCGGTGATACCTCACATGTGTGGTTTGAACACCGTTTTCATATGTGGGCGGGACTTACATATGCGTTCGCTTCTGCGTACGAGCTTGCGGGGACAGGGCGCTTTAAATTTTTTTTTTATTATTGTTAATTTTACTTTATTTTTTTAGTTCAACACCTTTAAAAAAAAAAAATATTTGATTACTTTTATTCCTATTACAAGGAATGTAAACATCCCTTGTAATAGGAATATGACATGATCGGACATATTTACAGTGATATATTGGGTCAATAAGACCCCACATCTCACCTCTAGGCTGGGAAGCCTAAAATAAAAAAAAAAAAAAAAACGATCACCGCCTCCCAGCCGCGGTGCCGCCGTTTTTTGAATGCAGAGGCCGGGCGTGACGTCATAACATCGCGCCCGGCCTCCGAACAATCATAGAGACTCCGGCGACCATCTGGTCAGCCGGAAATCTCTATGATCATCATCCGGGGGCCGGCGGATCCTGTGTCCGACTCACCGATGGAAGCGGTGAGTCGGTAGAAGCACCGGAGGGCGGCGGGAGGGGGGGGGCATCCCCTCCTGCCACCTGTAAGAACGATCAAGCGGTGGAACAGCCGCTATGATCGTTCTTATGGTGCAGGGAATCGCCGGCTGAAAACGGCAATATCTGAATGATGTCTGTAGCTACAGGCATCATTCAGATATACCCCGGAGAACAAAAAGACGTCATATGACGTATACTGGGACTCAGGTGGTTAAATCCATACCAGGTAACGGGGCTAGCGCAGCGGCATTGACTGCCTTCGCTAGTCCTGTCTACCTGGAGTTACGTTCTAAATGAACGGACTTTCCTCCGTGTGGAACAAAGAGTCCTCCGGAGCCCCACACACGGTCAGAATGTCCGGCGGACTCTAGTGCGGCGGACAATCCCGTGGCAAAGTCCGATCGTGTGTACGCGGCCTTAGTTTTACCTGACCATCTTCCTGGTAAACGGAAAGATCAAAAACGATACTCTCTTCTAGCACCTACCTAGGAGGGTGCTACACATAATATGTTTAAAAATATTTAAAAAGTGCTAAAAAAAGAAGCTTCAAACATACCACTCTGATATAATGTCCTTTGAAATTAAAATAAGTAGTAAGTAGTGCTTTGAAAAACTATTTCCACCACAGTTGCAGTGAATAATGTCGCAATAAATAAAATAGGTAGCAAAGTCCTCCAATCTCTTGTACTGTGCTTCAGCACCATCAAACCACCCAAAACACCTTACCAGATAGTTGCACATCAGGATAAAGTAGGTCAAACCATGCTTGCGCATGGAATTATTCTCATACAGCATAAGAGCCCTTTCACACTGAGGCACTTTACAGGCGCTACAGCGCAAAAATAGCACCTGCATAGTGCCTGTAAAGAGCCTCTCCTGTCTCTCCATTGTGAAAGCCTCAGTGCTTTCACACTGGAGCGGTGCATTTACAGGACGGTAAAAAAAGTCCTGCAAGCCGCATCTTTGCAGCGCTGTAGGAGCAGCGCATACACCGATCCTAAAGCGCCCCTGCCCATTGAAAGCAATGGGGCAGCGCTGCCAAACCGCTGCTGCAGCGGCGCTTTGCGGGCGGTTTTAACGCTTTTTCTGTTCACTAGTGGGGGTTAATACCGCCCCACTAGCAGCCGAATAGTGCCGCTAAAACAACGGTAAATCGGTGCTAAACATAGTGCCGCTTTACCGCCGATGCCCTCCAGCCTCTAAGTGAAGCCACCTGCCATACTCCCGTTCATACCACTTTATATGTAAGAGAAAGGAAAGGCTCCAAATCCAGGTGACTTAATATTTAAAAACAGGCAAAATATTACTGAAAAGCATATCTAGAAAATGCCACCATAAACTCCTGCCATAGAGCACAGGATGTGGGGATGCCAGCATTGTATGCTCCTCCCTATGCATTTCATCACAAGAGGATATCACCAGGGCCCAAGCCAATATAAATGCACATTTTTCAAGTATTAACATTTATGGATATCCTTTTTTATTCTTTTATTTTTTTATATTTTATTTCTGTTTTGGAGGGGCCTCCTTGTAACTTTTACTTGTCTATGTTCTGGTGTTTGTCTATGTCCTGTACTTTTCATTTTTTTTTTCAGTTTTACTTTTAGTAGTATATTTCGAGATTCTAATTAAATAAGGGTATACAGTGGTGTGAAAAAGTGTTTCCCCCTTCCTCATTTCCTGTTCCTTTGCATGTTTGTCACACTTAAGTGTTTCGGAACATCAAACCAATTTAAACAATAGTCAAGGACAACACAAGTAAACACAAAATGCAATTTGTAAATGAAGGTGTTTATTATTAAAGGTGAAAAAAAATCCAAACCATCATGGCCCTGTGTGAAAAAGTGATTGCCCCCCTTGTTAAAACATACTATAACTGTGGTTGTCCACACCTGAGTTCAATTTCTCTAGCCACACCCAGGCCTGATTATTGCCACACCTGTTCACAATCAAGGCATCACTTAAATAGGAGCTGCTTGACACAGTAAGGTCCACCAGAAGATCCTTAAAAGCTACACATCATGCCGAGACCCAAAGAAATTCAGGAACAATTGAGAAAGAAAGTAATTGAGATCTATCAGTCTGGAAAGGGTTATAAAGCCATTTCCAAAGCTTTGGGAATCCAGCGAACCACAGTGAGAGCCATTATCCACAAATGGCGAAGACATGGAACAGTGGTGAACCTTCCCAGGAGTGGCCGGCCGCCCAAAATTACCCCAAGAGCGCAGCGACGACTCATCCAAGAGGTCACAAAAGACCCCACAACAACGTCCAAGGAACTGCAGGCCTCACTTGCCTCAGTTAAGGTCAGCGTTCATGCCTCCACCATCAGGAAAAGACTGGGCAAAAATGGCCTGCATGGCAGAGTTCCAAGGAGAAAACCATTGCTGAGCAAAAAGAACATCAAAGCTCGTCTCAATTTCTCCACAACACATCTGGATGATCCCCAAGACTTTTGGGACAACATTCTGTGGACCGATGAGACAAAAGTGGAACTCTTTGGAAGGTGTGTGTCCAAGTATATCTGGCATAGA
Source organism: Lithobates sylvaticus (assembly GCA_028564925.1). Lineage (NCBI taxonomy): Eukaryota > Metazoa > Chordata > Amphibia > Anura > Ranidae > Lithobates > Lithobates sylvaticus. Next base: position 261,072,871 of record CM053027.1, on the reverse strand, counting down.
AGGAACACTGCATTTCAGAAAAAGAACATTATACCAACAGTAAAATATGGTGGTGGTAGTGTGATGGTCTGGGGCTGTTTTGCTGCTTCAGGACCTGGAAGACTTGCCGTGATAAAAGGAACTATGAATTCTGCTGTCTACCAAGAGATCCTGAAGGAGAATGTCCGACCATCTGTTCGTGTACTCAAGCTGAAACGAACTTGGGTTCTGCAGCAGGACAATGATCCTAAACACACCAGCAAGTCCACCACCGAATGGCTGAAGAAAAACAAAATGAAGACTTTGGAGTGGCCTAGCCAAAGTCCTGACCTGAATCCTATTGAGATGTTGTGGTATGACCTTAAAAAGGCCGTTCATGCTCGAAAACCCTCTAATGTAACTGAATTAGGACAATTCTGCAAAGATGAGTGGGCCAAAATTCCTCCAGGACGCTGTAAAAGCCTCATTGCACGTTATCGCAAACGCTTGGTTGCAGTTGTTGCTGCTAAGGGTGGCCCAACCAGTTATTAGGTTTAGGGGGCAATCACTTTTTCACACAGGGCCATGATGGTTTGGATTTTTTTTCACCTTTAATAACAAACACCTTCATTTACAAATTGCATTTTGTGTTTACTTGTGTTGTCCTTGACTATTGTTTTTAAATTGGTTTGATGTTCCGAAACACTTAAGTGTGACAAACATGCAAAGGAACAGGAAATGAGGAAGGGGGCAAACACTTTTTCACACCACTGTGTATATATATATATATATATATATATATATATATATATATATATACTCACTTGTCCCTTGTTATTTATGTAATTTATATCAGCCTGCAGTTAAGCTTTAATTAGGGCTGACTAGGGTTAACTAAAGGATTAATAATGTATCAAACATAATAAATTATGGAATTAATGGGAACAAACACTGTTAGCAAGCATAATTTTACACAGGGGCTGTTGCAGCCTCCTGGAGCCTAAAGTGAGACCTGGCTGTCAAAACAATAATGGCTAAACAACCATGACAGTGTAGAGGAACCAGGGCAATTGGTATATGCCCAAGACACTTCAAATAAGCTTTTTAACAAATTAAGTACATTGAGATGATAAACCTTAGGTGAAAATATACATAAGATAAGGCTTGCTAGTCATATGAATGATCTTTCATACAAAAATAAATCTATATATAGTAAAAATCATTCTAGATACTAATGGCAGCTAGTAAGTAGTGAAAAGATTCCAGATATAGGTAATGTCATGCATATTGTGCATTAATATCGACGTGATAGAGGAAATCTGTGCCTACAGAAATGTTGTCTTTGCTGACTATCTTTTAAATAAAGTCTAAAGATTTGCAAAGCTGCAACATACTTATTACAAACCGGGCTGAAGTGCAGAACTTTTAGCATTCCCATGGGTTCCCCCAGAGTCCTGGGTCTCAGGCAGCTGCCCATTCTGCCCTTATTATAAACCTCAGCAAAAGCTTAGAATTTATTACAAGAATAGAGTCATTTTATCTCTTGGCATATCTTTATATTTTACAAAGTAAACCAATGCATTGTGAAACAAAGAAAAAGGTTGCTTGTTATGCAGCTTGCCTTGGGTGTTGAAAAATTTGTCTTGCAACCACATCTTGCATTTGTGAATTATTCATGGAAATTTCCACTCAGTCCCTTTTGAAAACAGACTGCCTATTCAATACAGCTTGAAAGTCTTTGGTGTTTGGGTTTTGATAAACAGGATAATAACGAATATGACTCTCAAAGTGACCACAAACTCACAGCTGTGTTTATCTGCCTCTAAGCAAAAAATGGAGTAAAAAAGTAGGTTTGTAAGAGGAAAGCAAATCTTTATATTGACAACTTAGCCATATTAATTAAGACTTTATTTTTGGTGCACTTCTCCATGCAATCTTTTTGTTATAATTCACCAGGAAATATTGCCCACTAACTGTTTCAGCAGAAGCATTTCTTGTTGAGATGTGTCACCTGAGCCTGCTAGCTGTATGTTGGGTGTTTGGTTTCTCTGATGCCCTCTTAGCTCTGCTGGATTCACTCTTTTATCTTGTAGGGTGCCCTGCAGACTCCTACTTCCTGCACCACCCAGACTTCAGAAGGAACTTCTATGGACAGAAGATATAAGTAATAGAAGAAAAAACAATGGGGGACTGCACAAGGGCTGGGGGGACCTCCTCGGACAAAATGTAGACGTGATCGGAGATTGCCTTTTAAGGGGTACAATCAGCATTCATTGCCAGCTTTTGTGTTTAAATAAATATCAGATCCTTGAAGGGGGTCTGTGTGCTGTTTTTTTTTTTTTTCTTAAACAAAGCAGCTGTCAATGACAGCTGTCAAAGTTATTTGCTGGAAATTGTAAAAACTT